>PVKV010015530.1:0-53551 GCA_004027835.1 Alouatta palliata
TGTCGGGGGGAAAAAGGGGAGGGACAGCAGGGGGTGGGGAGTTGGGGAGGGATAACAGGGGGAGAAATAACAGATACAGGTGATGGGGAGGAAGGCAGCAAATCACACTGCCATGTGTGTACCTATGTAACAATCTTGCATGTTCTTGTACCCCCAAACCTAAAATGCAATAAAAAGTATATAAAAAAAAAAAAAAAAACGGTGGATGAGGGATTAGGTATGGCACAGTAGCCAATGACTGTAATCCTAGCACTTTGGGAAGCCTAGGAGGGCGGATCACGAGATCGGCAGATCAAGACCATCCTGTACAACATGGTGAAACCCTATCTCTACTAGAAATACAAAAATTAGCCGGGCATGGTGGCATGCACCTGTAATCCAGCTACTCAGGAGACTGAGGCAAGAGAATTGCTTGAACCAAGGAGGTGGAGGGTGCAGTGAGCCGAGACGGCGCAACTGCACTCCAGCCTGCGTGACAGGGAGAGACTCTGTCTCAAAAAAAAAAAAAAAAAAAAAAGGGGGCGGGGATCAAAACAAAAGTAAAAATTTGACACTAGCGGAAAAAAAAAAAAAAAAAAAAAAAAACAGGAAGAGATAGCTCCTGTAAAGCTATGTTGAAATGGGATGCTGGGTGAATGGCTGGCTGGGTTTCCTTACTAGCCAAGTATCTTAATCAGTTTCTGTTGCAATAAAGGAATATCTGAGGGTGGGTAACTTATGAAGGAAAGATGTTTATCTGGCTCACATTCTGCAGGCTGTACAAGAAGCTTAGTGCCAGCATCTTCTGGTGAGAAAGTCAGACTGCTTCTACTCATGGTGAAAAGGTAAGGAAAGAGGTGCGGGCAGAAATCACATGACAAAGCAGGAAACAAGAGAGGGAGGAGATGTCAGACTTTTTTCAACAACCAGTTCTTGTGGGAACTAAGTGAGAAGTCCCTCACTCCTGCAAGAATTTCACCAATCCATTCATGAGGGATCCACCCCCCTGACTCAACCCCCCCCCACAAGCACCCCCAACCATCAACACTGGAGATCAGATTTCAACATGAGACCTGGCAGAGCCAAACAGACCATATTTAAACCATAGCACCAAGAGAGCAGTTTACTCTCACCTGCCTAGGGTATGAGTGATTCAAGTTAAAAATGCATTTATGGCCCTGAAAGACTTTAAGTATGTTAGATGCCAAGTGTATATGGTAATTAACATAAAATGTAAGTTAACGTAACTTATTTATACTTATTAATTGACTTCCATTTCTCTCACTATAAATTGTCAGCATGCAGTTTCATTTTAAATAATAATTCTTCTAGGAATACCCAGTAAAAAATAATACCCAGATGACTCACATGAAAACAAAAATTTATTCAAATTATGTCAAATTTTAGAAGCTAAACTGAGATTGACATAGTCACACATTGCTCCTGTAATTATGAGGTTGATACCAAATACACATTAAATTAATAAATCAAATAAAGAGTCCCAATAGTCTGGGATTCACATGACCAACTGAATCAACCTTGTACAAAATCATTCATTTTTTCTCTGGTCAAATATAACATATACACAACCTATTTTGCTATCATTTAATTTTATGAGAAGAAAGTAAGGTCTAAATTAGAGGCTTCTTTTGTTTAATTTTTCCACAAAGATGTCTTACAGTAAAGGGCATTTTCCTTTTATATTTTATGTGTATCTCTCCAGATGAGCAAATTCATTTTGAAAAAGTTGTTTGGTGGGAAAATCATGAGCGCCTGAAACACGTTATCCTAAAAGAGAAAAATGCTTAAATATTTGCATTTCATAGCAAGAAATACTATACCTGGCTAAAACAGACTGAGAAGTAGTTTACCAATAATGGTCTATTATCATACTTATATTCACTTATAAGAGAAAATAAGAGTTCTCAAATTTTTTACAAATGTGACATGATTTGTCACATATTTATTTACACACTTTAGAAGCTATTTGAGAATGTCAAATTGTTTTGTCCATACGTCTCATAGTTCCATCTCTCTTTTTTTATCCCCCCAAACATAATAAATTGTTTTTAATTTACAACACTGCTTTTTAAAACATTTCGTTTTTTCTTTTAAATCTAGTCAGTTCTAAATTACACTTTGATGCAACGTCTGGTAAGCTCTAAAACAGATTTATAGTCTCTAATTATTGTTTTTATTTCAACTCCGGCACTTCTACAACTTACCCCATGGGGCTAAAAAGAATATTGAAACTTAGCACTATTTAATATACCAATTAAAATGACACATTACAAATTAGAATTACAGTGAAACTACATTAAGAATTTTCTATAAATAACCACTCTTTTAGATAAGAAATTGTGGATAATCAACGTTTTGAAAAGGTTAGCCCCTAAATAGGAATTACATTGTAAGGGAGAACATATATGAGAGCTCAACAGAAAGTTGATATTGGACTGCATTGAGTTGATGTTTCTTAAGTTTGTGGTTTAGTTTCTACATTGATGTCCCTGGTGAACTTCAGAGACCACTTTACTTCTCTGGACTGGATGTTTTCTAACAGAGAAAACAGGAATATCAATTTCTTTTTTTTTTTTTGAGACAGTCTCACTCTGTCACCAGGCGCCAGGCTGGAGTGCAGTGGCGTGACCTCGGCTCACTGCAACCTCCACTGCCCGGCTTCAAGCAATTCTCCTGCCTCAGCCTCCCGAGTAGCTGGGACTACAGGCGCGCGCCACCACGCCCAGCAAATTTTTTTGTATTTTTAGTAGAGACGGGGTTTCACCATGTTGACCAGGATGGTCTCGATCTCTTGACCTCGTGATCCACCTGCCTCGGCCTCCCAAAGTGCTGGGATTACAGGCGTGAGCCACCGCGCCCGGCCAGGAATAACAAATTCTATATTCCCATCTTGAAAATATGATAGATCTATAAATAGTGGATGATTTACTGATTGTGCTTTTCTTCATTTTCCTGTTCTTAAAAACTATTATTCAGTGCTGACTGTGTGGTTAGGCACTGTTTTAAGTGCTTTTGTACGTATTAAATTTTGTAATCCTCTGTCACAACGTTCTAAGATGAGAATTAATATCATACCTATTTTACTGATGAAAACACGAAGCCATGGAGATGTCAAGTAACTTGCCTAAAGTCACACAGTCAGCGAGATCCAGAGCCAGGATTCAAGACTGGTAGACTATACTGCCCATGGCTTTTACCACTATGCTTACTGTCTTTTTTTATTGTAGCTAAATTTTTTGAGCTAGGTATTTTACTAGAATTTCCACTAAGGCACTACTATAGCCTCATGAAATCCAAACACTACTATTACTTTACAAGTGAAGAATATCAGTGACAGCAAAGTTCATTATTGGCCCAACGTCACAAAGCAGTATCAGATGGAGCTCAGAGATTTACTGCCGGGCACTGCATTTCCTGTACTGCTACACAAATACATTTCATTCAACAGCTGAATTAATTTGTTTATGCTCTGCTTCACTTTACAAGGATTTCAGATGGCTTCAAAACATGTTGTATGTTGTTTAAGAAGAAATCATCAGTTTCGGATAGTGGTTGCAAATTTAAATGTGGAAGTAGCATAACATGGCTAAATAACCCGCGGAACCGGGAGGCCTGGGTAAAGATAGAGCATTGTCATGGTTCCATCCCAACTGCGTGTACACGGATGGGGGTGACACCTGTCTTGTCAAGTGCCATACAGACTACTTCAACTCACAGTCAGTTGGCCTCAACTAGTTTCAGGGCCTCAATCTGACTGTGAAGGAAAAAAGAAGATATTACATGTGTCTGTAAAGGAGAGGAGAACCGGGAATGATGAGTATTCATGATTTCTAAGATACTTCATCTCTAATACAAGAAAAACTAATACCCATCTCTTAGCTTATTGTATGAATTTAATGTCTATGACATTATGGTACATATACTAAACTGACACAAATCCTAGTACACGTTTCTCTTGAAATATACCTATTCGAAAATGAGTAATTACTTAGAGAAGCCAACTAGTTAAGATGCTTGGGTTTGGAGTTTATTTTTTCATTTCTTCATATGACTTATGCTATGGCTTATAAACTTCAAGTAACAAAAATAATTACATTTATTTGGTATTTACTATGTTCCAGACACCATGTGTTAACTCATTTCATCTTCACACTGACTCTATGATGTGAGCACCATTTATTATGTTTACTTGATATATGAGGGTACTATTAACTAGATCATTTGTTTGAATTACTGTGAATAAAGCTGTAAAAAGAGAAGATAATTCTGACAGCACATCTTGAAAACCTCAGTAATACTGCTGTTGTTAACCTATTTTAAAGTTTTGAAAAAAAATTTAGCACTTAGTGGACACCTACTACAGAATAAACACAGTGCCCCTGCTTTATATTTGCGTGCATGTAACCTTCATATAAATTCTCCAGGATAAATGCACTAAGCTAAGTTGACAGATGAGAAAGATGACATGCAGACTCGAAACCTAGGAGTATATGTATTTGCATATTTAAGGATGAATGAGATGAATGATCACTAAAATATATTAAAAATGTATTCCCCAAGGATGTCTTTGAAAGAGCTGAATATGGATGTGATGGTGTTTATTGATTTTTGTGATTTTAAAAAATCTTTTCACCTACAACGGTTTACTATGCCGTTTTAAATCAAGTTGATCCATATATTCATTTATCTTAATTTTACTTACTAAGCTTTTAACTGAGAAATTGGGAAATTAGGTAGAGATATTAAGTAGAACAATGACAGCAGACATTCATATACAGTTGAGGAGAGAAAATAATTACTATTCAAAAGGACTATTCCGATTTGTCTTGCCCCAGGAGGGATGACGTACATATTGTATACAGTGAGAGCTTAAGATGGTCTCTTTGAGGTGTTCATTGACTTAATCATTAATAAAAGTTTCATGAAGGCAAGTTATAATTCATGAAATATTTTTAAAACACAGAATTAAAGTTGATGTTATTTTCTATAAAAATGTGTACTAGAAATGAAAATGTCTCCATTATATTAAACTTAATATCAGCTATTAGGTTTAAAATAATGTCAAACAGAATAAGCTTCAAGAAGCTAATATGATTATTTATTTACATCTCCTTGCCACTTCAAATATCCTAGATTTTAAAAATTTTCTTATTTCATCTGAACAATGTATGATATGGTCTAGCACATTTTATTCATTATGAACAAAAGATAAGAGAAATAAATGTGAAGCAATGTACTGAATTTTTTAAATTCAAAGAAAGCACTGGGTGAATCATGCATGCACACGTTTGTGTGTGCATACGTGCACACTTGCATCAGGCAGATCCAGCACATTGCTGATAACGACTGTGTTTGGTTTGGCTCATTCTCCACTTTCCCCCAGGCTATCAGGAATCTCTAAAACAGACTGCGTATGGAGCCCTTCACACTTCTCCAGTCTCCCCCGAGCTATTACGAATCTCTGAGGTCGACTGTGGATGGAGCCCTTCAGATTCTGTTGCATACAGCCAAGGCTTCATCAATTTTATATAAAACAAATCATCAAAATGTTTGTTATAAAACGTGTATTTATTCATGCAATTCTGTAAATCTGCTCTAAATAAGCTATCATCAGCCTATGAGGACCAATGCTTATGAGACACTTTTCAAATCTTTACTTTCATATAAACTAAAAATACTGTAAAAATGTTTACACAGAATAAAGTACTCTTAGCAGCTGTTTTGTTAATTAGAAAATTTTTGCTCATAATTTTGATATTTTGGTTTGATGGATTTTTTCTATTAAATGACTGACAGTTTGAATTGAAATACAGTTTGAATTAGGCCACATATCATTTTGATCAATATTAAAATGTTTTATGTTTATTATAAACTTAGCTTTCTTTCCCCAGTATTACTATCCTGAATATGTACAGCAATAAAGCATCAATAGTTTCTGCACTAGATTTTGGCATATAAGGAACGCTTGCTATTTTATTTGAATGTTTCTTCTCATTTTCACTAATGTTTAAATTTTCAATTTGCTGTGATTCAGAATGTCTTATAATTTTTGAGCTGCATGTGTGTTTCCTAAATAACACAGATGAGAAAGATAAGACACTATTATAGATTCTACAGTATGATTTGAAACCTATGAATCAGATTTCAATTTAAGAAAGAACAAACTGTTGAGGTACTTGGTTTCTTTTTAATTAAAAGGTTAAGATTTTGATTTTGTATCAAGGACTCTTGTTGGGGGTTCAAAATACCTCATTCTTTATTCAAATTAAGTCTAGTACATAAAAACCTTTGATTTATTCCAATGGAGATTATAACTGTTGATTTAAGGGCTAGGAATTAAATGTATTGCATCTTTACTCTTCATGGTTACTTTGTTAATTAATGAATCTCTAGTGTCTAGAATACTGTCTGCTTTACAGTACCTATCCAATATTTATGTTTTGGGGGATAAATGTATAGGTACAATTGTATTGCGTCAACATATTTAAAATGAATTAAATGGTAATGAAAAGACCTAATATACACTACAAATAGAATTTTAAAATGCACACATAAAAAATACATTGTATACAAATAATATACGTAAAGCTTTATAGTGTGATTTTTTTTATTTTCTATTTGTTGTTGAGTTAGATGTTTTCTTGGGAGCCTCAGAGGCACATCTCTAAAAAATAGCCTAACTTCAACATTACTATATTTGTTATTTTAAATTCATTTGCTAAACCTCTGTATAGAATTTGATTTTGTCTCTTTCCAACCAGTTATATACATTTGTTAAATAGACAAGGCTATCTGACAACTCTTCAAAATGCTGTTGCTACAGAAATTTAGCTAAATATGTTAAGTATGACACCATAAAAATGGGTTTTAAAATACAGCCTTGACAAAAATATGATCCATTTTACAATATTATGACAAATGAAACAAATTAAAACAAACCACCACCAACAAAAATACATTTTTAACATACATTGAAAAATAATTTTCAAGATTCCAAGAACCCTAATTTTGAAATTCTAAAATTCATGATGCTCCCCTAGCTAGTTAGCAATGCATTCATTTTAAAAATCAAGGAATAAGGCCGGGCGTGGTGGCTCACGCCTGTAATCCAAGCACTTTGGAGGCCAAGGCGGGGGGATCACCTGAGGTCGGGAGTTCAAGACCAGCCTGACCAACATGGTGAAACCCCATCTTAAAAAAAAAAAAAAATCAAGGAATAGCTTAAGAAGCCTTCATGCTACCATATGTACTCTGGAAAAACCATTGAGGAACAGTTTAATTTGGTTACAAGATTCTTTATTTTGTAAACTGTACATAAACAGTAAAAAGAGAAAATGCATTATACTTTAAATATTACATAAAGTCAACATTAAATTTTGTATCGAGTGTGTATAGATTAAATGGAAATAATTCATCAATTTTGCTTTCAATGAATTGTATCCTGGGAAACCAGTTTATCCACTGTTGAAATTAAAGATACCAATACGTAATATTCAACAGGTTTTTCCATTTTTATTATGGGCACAAAACCATTGGTCTGATATACTTAAGAGTGATCATGTGCCAGAATGTCTATACAATTAATTAACATGCTAACTTAAATACAGTGGTTAAAGTAATTTTTGCTACATTTAAATATTAAATGCTACTTTACACAATAATCATAAACAAGTCCACATGGCAATTATGTAACAATAGAAAAAAAGAAAGAAACATATCCCATTTTCTTCATTCCAGCAGCAGTACCTTTACTGATATTAATCTGATAATTAGGTGTGCTTATATATTGCCTAATATACTATATTGGTATGCATGCTAAAATCTTTCTATTTCTATTTTTGCAAGGCACCATACAATACGTTCTCTAAGTTTCGGCACTACTAACAAAAAAATACATAATTCTAAGATTAAATCTAAATTTTTATCTAAAATGGGAAATAAAGTGAAAATTAAGAATTTAAAATTTGACCTTGGGGCAAATAACAAACATTGTAAAAATACGGTTTAAATGAATCTTTCCCTTTGTCTTCTGAATTTAAATTCGGCACCCTAAGTTGCTGGCCAGAAAGACAAAGAAATCTAGAAAGGCAAACAAATCATATTATTAAAGAATATTTTTAAAAATCTGCATGAGACTGCCATCCAAATTAAAACACACATTGGAAAGAACAACTAAATTTTTAACTTTCAGATTCCATGGTTTTTCCATACTTGCCATTTTGTAAAATGTCCTGTTAGATCCAGAATAATATCAGAGTTAAAAACACCACTATTACTTTAAACACAAAGGAGAACTCTACAATCGTCACTTTGTTTTTCTTGCCATGTGGTATCTTTCTGTTATCCTGACTCATCTAGGTCTGCTTTGTTTTTCTTGCCATGTGGTATCTTTCTGTTATCCTGACTCATCTATGTCTAGCAAGATGCTACTTTGTAACTGCGATTAAGTCATGCATATTTTTCTTAAATCCTCAGGACTCATGTCATTAATAAGTTATTTGTTTTAAATTTCTCTTAGAATTATTCTTTCGAAAAATGAACACGTATGATCCCAAGCACGGGTCGTCATTTTGCTTATGGAAGATTTACAAAGTTTGGTTTCATGAAAAATTTATGGTAATAATTCTTCAAAACTTTATTTTGTCTGGCTAGACTGCATATGTATTTTCTTTTTGAGTAAGGAATGTGAAAACCCAAAGCAAATGATTATTATTTAAACATAAATTTCTTCAACTTTAGCTGTAATTTTTCAAATAATTATACAAAATATATGTGAGGTTTAGTATCATTTTGTTACTGGGCAAGAAGATAATTTTAATAGGCTATCACTTTTGTAAATATGAGAAATGTAGAATTTATTGATTTCAGCTGTCATCAGTCAAATGTATCCATCATGGTCATCACCACCATCATCATCATCCCCTTCATCTTCATCATCATCTTCAATTTCATCTTCATCATTCATAATATCGTCTTCATCATCCTCATCATCAGTCCATTCATGAAAATCTCCACTAGCAAAATCTCCAGAGATCTCAAAATCTATCGCTTAAAAAAAGTGAAAGTAAACATAACCTTTATTTGACTGATTAGTGAGATAATTTCTGAGAGAGAAAATCCTTAAGAAAATTAAGAATATTTTGTAAAAAGTAATTTGTTTTCTATCTTATTTATCAAAGGTAAGTAAAGATCCATTATCTGGAAAATTATCACACGTTAAAAACCTATCACTTCTCAAAATGTATTTGCTAAAAGCAGAATCATTACTGAGGTGTGTTATGCAAGATTTCCGGTCCAGTAATATTGATCTCAGCCCAATTTTTACAGAAATTTATATCAGACTGTCCATTTTACAAATAATTTAAAATTTCTTCTACAAGTGTGGCAGAATAATTGCCTCACCAAAGATGTCCATTTCCTAATCTCCAGAACCTATACATACGTTACCTTACATGAAAAAAGACCTTTGCAAATGTGGGTAAGTAAAGGAGCTTGAATTGGAGAGATTATCCTAAATTATCCAGGTGGGTCCAAATTGTCACTTAGGTTCTTACAAACAAAGAATGTTTTCCAGATATAGTGGGAAGGAGCTATGACTACAGAAGAATGACCAGAGATGCAATGTTGACGGCTTAAGGTTAGAGGAAATCGTCCCTAAGTCCAGGGTTGCAAGCCGCCTCTAAGTGGAAAGGGCAATGAAACATTGTTTCCTCTAAAACCTCGACAGGAGCACCACACTGCTGACATCTTCATGTTGAGCTTAGTGAGACCTGGATGAACTTCTGATGTACAGAACTGCAGGATAATAAATTTGCGTTGTTTAAGCCACTAAGTGGGAATTAATTACTACAGCAACAGAAAACTATTTTACAAAATACTTTAAAAATAACTATTAATATTTGTGGAGGCAGTAATGCACATACATCTTAGCACTCACTGTGTATTGACTTTTCAACTCCTCAAATGCTAGAGTGGGTTTATTTTCTACTCCTGCTAATATTTTGTATTTATAATTCTTTGGTAGCTAATTACAACAAATCCTATTTGATGTAATTCAAGGTTTATAAATTGATTGTTCTCTCAAGACAACACACTAAAATCTTCATCTTAACTGAAGAAAATACTGTTTCTATTCTCCAACTTCATCTACTGTATTAGTTATAAAATGTTAAGAAAACTTAGATGTCCATGTTTCAAAGACAACGTTCTTGTTCACTTAAGGAACTCATCTCCATATAATTTTTATTTATAACATAAGAAAGTTATTTGTCCATCATTGTCATCAAACAACTGAAGTAATTAACAATGCAACTACTTTACCGTATATATTACAGACATGTTCCCTGCATGTAAAATTTACGTAAGACGGCTACTGAAAAAACTCCTTCTTCCTACTTAAATCTTATCACATTGGCCAGGTCAGCAAACCAAAATTAAGGTATTAAAAATGTTATAAACAAACAGATTCAGAGTAGGAATTTAAAGGTTAAATGAGATTACTTTTATTGTTCATCATCTTTTCCTTAATAGGCTTGGTTTATTAGTCTAAAAATTGCTTGAAGAATACATGTAAATATTTCTAAAATGCAAGACTGAATAACTACTTTATTGTCATTTTTTGCTCATTTATATTAATTGAAACACAATGAATTAATTCCTGGTGTGTGTGTGTGTGTGTGTGTGTGTGTATAACAAAGTGGCTTTTGTCATAAAAGCTGTCTATAATACAAACATAATTTATGACACTTGCCTTCTAGAAAAATGTTTTAGGAAGTACAAATGATACCACAATGGAAACTTTTAAATGCATGTATATGATGTTCAACTAATTGTTACATTCTATTTTAAATACATACATAAATGCATGTTCCTAAAAAAGAATTAGACTGTTAAGTGTAATTCCCGTTAAACAAACTATATTTTCCTCTCTCAAGCACAAGGAAACATGATCATATAGCTGTAATTTATGGATATTTACTTTAAAAAGATTTGTTTTTCTTTGGCTGGTGAACTCACATATTCCCTAAGCCACCATCTCTAGAGGTATACAGACAAAAGGGAGTCATCTGAATATGATAAATAGGGTTTTTTGACATACAGTAGGAAGAATGAAAAAGGGCTGCTTTACCTTAGAGGAAAAGAAGTATGGAAACAGTTTTCTGAATTTGAAGTAGGAAAGCAACCCAGCTTTTAATTAATCTCTCTAGAAAATCTAAATTATGCAATGGCCACTAATTATCCAATTTTTTAACATACTGGAAGCAAGTCTTTTTGTCACTCCCTCCACCCTACATATATTCTATAGTGTTTGCATAGAGTAAGTCCTCATTAAATTCTTGAACAAATGAATGAAACTCTAAAGCACTTAATTCTGTGCGTGGAAAATTATGAAATAAGTAACCCTTCTCCTTACCACAATGTGCAACACCATTTATTCTGGATCCTATGACTTCATTTCCATATCTGTCAACACACCAGCACTGCCCGACACTGCCATGGCATTGCGTTGGCTTGTAATAACCATCTTCATCACACAGGGGGATATACTGTCCTGTGGAAACAACACGTAGACATGCTAACACACATACAGTTCATGCATAAGCTGTACTCCTTTTGATAGGCACCCCATATGCATTAATGCATCAAAGACATACACATGTGGAGTGTCTACTATATTCTAGGATAGATACCAGTGATGCCTTAGAAGAAGTTAGGGAAGTCTTTTCTGTCATTATTGCCATAATAAACTGCTTATGATTCATGGATTCATCTCCTTTGTTAAGCAAATTACTATCTATCTTACTAGTTCCCACACTGTGAAGTGTAGTGTTTCACAGACACAATACAGAATTAAAATCTGAGTGGTGCCATGCTTCTATTAAATTACCCAGACGACTTAGCATGGCAGACCTGTCACCATCTGCTTTCATCATAGCCAACTTTCTACTTTCATTTCCCCAAAGGTTCATTCCTACATGCCAAGCTCTTTCCAAATCAAGCTATCTGTTTTTCCAAATTCAGTGCTGTTTCATCTCTTTACGCATTGTTTATTTCAACTAGAATCTCTTTCTTCTCTATTCCATTTTAGGATTTGACTTAAATGTGACCCACAATTTAAAGAGTTCTTTTCAAGTGAAAGATTTCTGATTACTTCCTGCATTGTGTGTGTATGTTTTTGTGTGTGTGTTGACTGTCACTGAATACTTTCAATGCTACATTGTGATATCATCTATGGTTAGAAATATTTAGGTTCTCTTCATTTTCATTGTTGTGTAGACAACATCTCAAACCCACAGTCTAGTGGGAACACAGTCTATTGGGAATGGTAGAACAGATAGACGCTTATTTTTATTTATTTATTATTTATTGAGACTGATTTTCGCTCTGTCGCCTGGGCTGGAGTGCAATGGTGTGATCTCAGCTCACTGCAACCTCCACCTCCCAGGTTCAAGTGATTCTCCTACCTCAGCATCCTGAGTGGCTGAGATTGTAGGTGTGCACCATGACACCTGGCTAATTTTTGTGTTTTTAGTAGAGATGGGGTTTCACCATGTTTTCAGGACTGATCTTGAGCTCCTTACTTCAAGTAATCTGTCTACCTTGGCCTCCAAAAATGCTGGGATTACAAGCATGAGCCATTACCCCTGGCCAGACCCTTATTTTTATATGTATAAAATCTAACATACTCTATGGCACAATGCTTACGATAAATGCTTAATTAGTAATTTAAAAGTGATGTCATGTTCTTTAGTAAGTACTCCAACACCAGAATATAAGTTCTAGCAGATAAGAATATTTTCTTTTATTTTTTGACTATTTTTTTTCTGTGACCAGAAGCAAAATAGTTCTTTGGTGAAATTTTTAAAAAAATTAAGTAAATGGATAAAAGACAAAATTACTTAGTGTTGTAACCATATGGGATAATAATTTCACTATTTCAAAAAGTTTGAAAATGGTTATACATAGATTATTAACAGTTTAAAAACTATAATTTATTCAAAATATGTGAACTGCTAATGTTTCAATGAGATATACAGAATATCACTAACTTCAGAACACTTTCTCTGGATTGAAGGCCAGAAAAAAATAAGGAAAAAATTCAACATTGTTACATCTACATCTTTTACAACTACCATGATTTGACATATTTGACATACAAATGTTAGGATGTATAATTAGTGTGACCATAATTGATAATTTATGCCAGTTGGTTGATGTCTGTAGTTTCAGCATAATTCTTCAGAGTATTCTCTTTTACATTCAAAGACTGAAACTACAAATCAGGACATGTGGCACCATACTCCTCTGTAACAAGTGATCAATTTCAGACGCATATTCATATCCCACCCAGATTAGAAGAGATGCTTAAAGCCTTTGCTGTTTTCTGTAATAATTTTCATTTATATTATGAAAGAATGAAGATAACGATTCCCAAATGGGTACAATTTTTTTTATAGCTTCAAATAATCAAAACCTGGATTCTAATAGATTTTTGTTACTAATAGACCTTAAGTAGAAAATATTTTTAAGTTGAATTTCAATGGCTTTCTTCATGGTACATGGCTAAAATCTTTCTTTTTTCTTTTTCTGAGATGAAGTCTTGCTTTGTCGCCCAGGCTGGAGTGCAGTGGCGCCAACTCGACTCACTGCAACCTCCATCTCCCGGGTTCAAGCAATTCTCCTGCCTCAGGCTCCTGAGTAGCTGGGATTATAGGCACATGCCACCATGCCAGGCTAAATTCTGTAATTTTAGTAGAGGTGGGGTTTTGCCATGTTGGCTAGGATGGTCTTGAACTCCTGACCTCAGGTGATCTGCCCACCTTGGCCTCCTAAAGTGTTGGGATTACCGTGAGCCACTGTGCCCAGTCAGAATGTATTATTTTCATCTGTGAGCTGTGATATCTCATGCATCTCATAACAGAGTTAAAAGAAACATGACATATTGTAGCATTTATCCTGGGTAATTTTTACACTTAAAAATGTTTTATTACAAAACATTAAACTTTTAATTTTGTATAATGGGCACTGAACGAAGGATTTGCAAGTAATAGAAAAAATCCTCTTACTGAAACACAATGTATTGTAATTACAAAGATAGCAAGTCAAAATATACCACAGATTAATCAGATCCAGAAACATTAGTTATGTGCCACTAAATACACAAGTATGTTAATATACATGAAAATAAATATTGCATGTGTGGTGTCATGCTTTGGATTCTAAAATAGAAAAAGATCAGTGGCAAAACTGGTGACACCCAAGTGAAGCCTGAAGCTTACTTATAGGATTATGGCAATGCTAATTTCTTAGATTTTTTACAAATGTTCCATTGCTATTTGGCACATGCAAGATGTTATATTTAGGGTAAGCTGGGTGAAGAATGTTCGGAAACTACCTTTGTAACTGTTTTTATAAATTTAAAACTATTCCAAAAATAGTTTGTTTAAAAATTGTATGATTATAAGAAATAAAACTCATATAAAATAGTTTAATGATCTGTTTGTAGCCAAACATTCAAATATTTCAAGGTTTTGAATAAAATTTGAAATATCTATCTATATACGTATGTATTTACTTACTAAAAGTAAGGTGGTAAAAAAATACTAATGAAAAATACTAACAAGTCTGTTCAAATTTTCCTGAGGTACTCAAAGTACCTTTTCACCCAATTTATAAAAGTACTTGGTTTAAATAACACATATACGTATACATATTTGCCACCAATTCTTAAATCTTAAACATAGAACTGAATTTTCTGCTGAGGTTATAACTTTAGCATTGCTTAAATCCCTCTTTTTACTTAATAACTTTCAAAATGAACATTATACTAGGGTAATAAAACAGACATAATATCTTTCAATAGGTAAGGTAATAAAAGTAAATTTAATGGCTTTCAAAAAGTTCATAAATTTTGTTGCTGAAATTTAGTGCAGTCTATCTTTGTTGGATTAATATTGATTTTATGTTGCTGTTTCCCTGGGGTTATTTATGTAAGCAATAAAGCCTTCAGAAGAATGATCTATTACTCACCTAGGAGCTTCTTTACCCCTTGTCGCTTCTGAATATTGCTGAGCTCCGTCTGGCACGGTGGGTCTGCAATGACATTAAAAATGTTACTTCAAGGATTGTAGTTAAACAAAGGAAGTATAATTTCTATGTTATCAAACTTTAGTTAGTCTTTGTGTGCCTTAGAAAACACATATTACATATTAATTGGTTTATTTATGAAAATACCTTCATATAGTATGTGTCTATCAATCAATCAATCATCTATCTGATAGCTAGCTATAAAGAGAGATCACTAATACTGCTTTCCTAATGGTCAACAGATCACCCTGGTTTTCCTAGAAATGCCTGGTTTGGATTTTGTAACAGTATAAAATATCTTTATATGATGAAAAATTCTTCTTATCATTTACTTTTAAAAGGTCAACCAACTCTAACAGCAATGTAAACTCAATTAATTGACTACTGTTGAAGCAATTAACTTTTATTTTCCCCTCATTTAAAGTTTTCTATGATATAGATAAATAGCTTTGCATAACAAAAGTAATCTATGAAAAAGTTAATGTTTCTTTCCAGTTATGTTAGAGACCCTAGTATAAATTTTAATATTGCATAATGTTAACAGATATTGTTCTTTTTAGTTTCATCCATATATGCAACTTAGAAACGGGACATAATATAAAATTATTTCTGATAAGCCATTAAATAAGCTGAAGACATTTCAACCAATTTGGAGATAGTCTTTGCTTATTTTCAAACTCAACCACTTGAAGGAGGACATTTATAGAGAAATGTAAAATTCTAAACAGTCACAATATAGTTTGCCTTATATTATTACTCTTATATTTACTGTTGGATCTTCATATCTGTGAGTTCTGCACCTCTAACGGAAAATTTTCAAAAAATAAAAATCTAGAGATGATTTAAAGTATATAAGAGGATATGCATAGGTTATATGTCAATACTTTGCCATTTTATAGAAGGGATTTAAGTAATTTGATTTTGGTGTTCACAAATGGTCCTGAGATCAATCCCCCTTGGAAACTGAGAGATAACTGTATATAATCATATACATATATAATATGAAATATATATAGTCTTGTCTGAAAGCAGTTTAATGGATTTTATATTCATAGTCTAAAAACTTGCTGTTAATGCTTGCTATATAAAAGTGGCATTATAAAATATTAAAACTGCAAAATAATAAATTAGTTCTTATTGTCCTGTGGTACAACTTTTTAGGTAAAAGGCAAAGTAATTAATTTAAATGATTTAAAAATCATATAATATATTGAATTCAAAATATTCAATTAAATTGTATGTAACAAACTAGAATAAAGAATGCGATAGGTGCTTAACATATAATTTGTAGTTTAATATGTGACTTCCATCTTGCAGAATCTGAAACGTTTCATCTTACAGAATCTAAACTGTAAAGAAAAAGTGTGTTTGAAAATCTTGTATAATTACCATATTGTTCTATTTCATTTTGAAATGTATCCAATTGATCCCTTGGTTATTTAAAGCCCTCCAAATATGACATCTGAGAATTACAAGGAAAGAGTCCAGCTGGAGTTTCAATATTATATTAAAAACAGTTTTTCTAGTTGCAATTGTCTAGTTATTGTAAAGTAGAAATAATATTTCTAATGTTCACCTGAACATTCTGGTACATTTGTGTCTGTACCTGAAAATCTATGTTATGTGCTTAAAAACTGTGTGAGAATCACAAATCAATAAAATGTAAGCTTTAATTTAATCAGAATTTTTATTAATTGTTCTAAACTAATATGAGACAAGAAGAATAAACAAAAATAGAAGTTAAATTTCCACATGTTGTTTGTTTTTAAAATAAAATTGTTTATTGTTCTGCATTCTGAATTTAAAGACCCAAACCCCTACACTGGAGTCACTGCAGAAGGAAATGGTAATTTTCAATACAACAGTAACAACACATTTTTATTTACCCATGAAATTCTGAACTAAATTAACCATAATTGTGATAAATAAATGTAAAATACCATGTGTTTACAACAGTTACTACAATATAAAGTATGATTCTATACTTGAAAGTAGTCATTTCTAAGAAATTTCTAAGAAATATTTTTTTTAGCTGTCAAGTATATATGGATAATATAGAGTGAAAACTGAAAAGAAACTGGACATACGTAGTTTTGTGAATGAATCTTTAAGTTGGCAGCATATGGCTGCACAGGCTGCATACTGCACAAGTCCACCAGGGACCATCTACTTGAATTGCACTTTCAGTAGCACTGAAGTTTTAAAATAAGCCAGCCCTCTAACAGTTTTTAAGTAAGCCACTGCATGCATTCACTCTTCTTCTCAATACTTTATTGGTCATGTGGCCTCTCACAGAATGGTTATACTTTTAAAGTTTTATTAGGTTCATTTCATCCATAGAAATTTCAACTATTCACAATTCCAAATCTTCCATATTTATTTCATTTAATGGAAAAACCATATCTTTTCAAATAATGAATTAATCCCTTGTGCACTACACATTGATATGTCTTCCTGTTAATTAAATATATACATAACTTCCAAAAATGTCATTAATTTTAATTGCATTCCTAAGAAAAAAATACTGCATAAACTAATTATTGTATGTTGATGTTGTTGGTGTCATTTCATACTGAATAAGATGTTTTTCCATACTAAATAAGACTTTCCAATAAGTTGCAGTGATGATCCTATGGCGTTTTTTACATAATTACGTTGCTATTTCTGAAAGTGGAATTAAACTATTTGGGACAGAAATCCAAGAGTTTCATTTGAAATACTAGTTTATTCATGTATTCATTTCATACTGTGAAGTTACTAGTTACAAATAAACTTCTGTTCTTAGCCATAAAATGGGAATATTTATACTTTCACAGGGCTATTTGAGTAATAAATAATTTTATGTACATCAAACATAGGTGGAGCTGAATAAATGTTAGTTTTCTTTATCTTTCCCTTATCTTACACAACACGGTTTTCAATGAAATAGAAACTAATAAATGATTTACTTTTTAGAATAAGTAAAAGTAGACATACTTTTATGAAAGCACATTCTTAATATGTAAGGTAACTGAAATTCCAATTTAATATTCCTCCTACTCACTTTTTCAGGATTACTTGGGATAAAGAATACTACAAATTACAACCGTGTTCATTTTGCATTGCTTAATTGTCATGATTTTAGAAAATTAATGAATTTAGAAAATATATATAGTCATGAATTATATATATAGTCACGAATTTAGAAAATATATATGTACATGAATTATATGTATGTGTGTATATATAGCTGCTCTATATATAGCTGCTATATACACACACATATATGTGTATATGTAGCTGCTCTATATATTTATGTGTGTATATAGCAACTGCATAGAGAGCAGCTATATATATATATATGTGTGTGTGTGTGTGTGTGTGTGTGTGTGTTTGTGTATAGTAGCCATATATATATACATATATATATAGCTACAATGAACTTAAGAATTTCAGGAAAACATTCTTTATAAGATGAAATATTTAAAAAATGTTTTTAAATTAATGGTTATTTTTAAATAAAATTACTTATTGAACTAAAAGAGTGCATAAAAACAAAGTTGTATCATGTCACTGGCACACTCTCTCAGTTACCCTGAGAACTTTTGTAACTTCTAGTAATTAAAGTAATGAAATATTGGCTAAGAGTTTAGCCAAACCCTTCTAAACATTAGAGAAGTTGTATAAGCTCTTTTACTAGCTTAGGTAGCATTTATTAAATTATTTCTGCTATGCATCACAAGATCTCAGAGAGTAAATCTTCATATGGCTCTACAAAATTTGGCACTTTGGGAGAATGCCGCTTTTTAAATGAAACATAGGGTAAAATTTTGCTATGGGGACTTTTAATCAATTCTACAATTATTGCTACAAAATGCAAGAATGCTCTAAGATAAAGGTATTTATCTATTTCTGTTGACAAAGCATTGAGAGTTATTCAGAATATTTTAAATGTTTGCGTATATATACCAAAAACATGCTAGCATAACACCAAAAACAACTAAAATAACATTTGTCATCATAAGAAAAGACTACATGACATACATTCTGGCACTTTAGTTGGATTTACTACTTTTTATTATTTAAATTATTTAAATGTACACTAGTCATTAATACTAGCATGTATTAATAGTTACAGTTAGGAGTACCTGATTAGAAAGCACATATGGAATGAAGTTAGCAATGTGTGTTTGTGTGTGTAATAAATATTTCAATACAGTAAATGTTTTTTTAAGCTTTATTTGGAATGGTTTAAAAATAAATTACTGGACTTAACTAAAGCTCATGTTGACTCACCACTAATCAATTTATGCATACTCATTTCATCCCTAATTACTAAACTAAGTATGAAAAAGTAATTGAGATAATAAAATACCCCATATAATGTATTAGTTTTCCATATCGAAGACTGAGAATCATTGATGAGTAAAGTATCTTGTTATACCTCTTAGCTCTCAAGAATTTTAAAAAGCATTCATAATAGCAAGCTTTACCACATTAATTCCCAGGGTATTTTCCTAAATTAACATCAAAATTACACTTACCATTGTTTCCTTAGTTTCTCAAAATTTTATCATAATGTGAGATTCTTGTTTTTTCCCCTATACACACTTAATATAGATTATCATTCGATTGATTCTGTGTGATTCCAATTTGACATTATGTTTACATTTCCTAATATACAAGGATGCATAAGGAATTGGTATTATTCCAAATCTTCACTCGCCTCACCTCCTCCTTCATATTAAGACACTTTTTCTGCTAGTGAATTTTATAAAAGTCAAGTTATTTTTAAAAGTTTGAAAGACTAAATCATTTTAAAATCACATGAATAAAAATATCTTCATGGTAAATGCTCTGGTTTATTCAGTTCATTGAATAACACCACAAAATAGAACATTAAAACTCCACAGTATAGTGATAAAAAACCCATTTATTTTACTTTGTGGGCAAAGCAGATAGCAAATTAATTTTAATGATTATTTTTAATATCTATGTTCTTGTATCTCTGTGTGCTTCTTAGTGTTTCATAATGAAATCTATAATGAAGTGCATTAATATAAAATATTAATTACTATTTTTCATCTTATTTAGCATGTTTTGCATCTCTAGCAGAGTTATTTGTTCAACATGCAGCTTACTTGCTTTTATTGAACACTTGAATTACAAAAATGTATACAAAATGAATGGGCATAGTATACTCTTTTATTATTAAAAATAAGTAAGATTTGACTTGCAGGTCAACGATATACATCTGTAGGTGTTCATCTTTTACCTTGCTGTCTCTGGAAGCAGTAGCACCATTCATTGTTAGATATTAAACTGTCCTTGTATGTGTCACAAGAATTGAAGAATGCCTTGGTACACTGTTCATTCTTATCAAGGTAAATGCTTCTGAGCTCTGACTGGTCCAATAGCAGGTCATAGTTTGTATCAAGTCTGTTAAACATCCAGCCAAGTGAGTCCTTGCAAATTGGCAAGATACTAGTATCAAATCCTAAAGGCAAAGAAAGGAAATAATTAGCTAAATATGAAAGACACCATTAGCAGAAAGCAAAATAAGTCAACATAGCAGGTAGCTAGTGTAGGATATCTAATGAATAGTCAGAGAAGTAGAGCATTAAATTCACCTTGAGTAATTTGTTTCAAATTAAAGTGGACACAGTAATATCTACATTTCAGGATAGTTGTGAGAATTCATTAATGAGAAAGCATCTGACGCTAATTAGTCATTCATTAGATGGCAGTTGCTATTATAATTATATATTATTTATATTACGTTACTGCTCAAGCTTCTTTTGAATAAACAGCATATCATGATAAATGTCTCATTAGATATATGTTAATATTAATTTTAAAACATCCTCTGAACAAAAAATAAAATTTATTTTTATTTATCGAACTGAAAATACCATCTTAACACAAAAATACACAAAGTAAGTAATAACTTTACACAAAATAAAAAATAATTTTAATAATGCCCTGTATCTTGGTAGGACTACGGTGACTGTGCTATTTCAAGGAAATTTTACAATTGCAAATGTGTTATTATGGGAGGCCAGATGGTGCACTGGATAGAGCAGGTATAGAGAGATGATGGAACTGGGTTTGTATTCAAGCTACACACTATTCCAGATGGGTTATCCCTGGTAAGCTGCAGACCTCACTAACCTCAGTGTCCTAAATAGCATCAGATGTAATGTCAGTGCTTTGAACTATCTTAAAAGACTTTTTTCAACAATTCTTATTTTTCAGGTTTCAGTAGGCCCTAATATGTATGTTGCTCATCTAGTTGTTATTTAATTTGCTCTTTTCATTACAGGGGAAAATAAACTAATTACTCAGCTGCTTTCATGGAAGAGAAGATGTATTAGACACATGAGGACTTATGAAAACAGTATCAAAAAGATGCAGTCCTCAACAACAGGGTTTGAGGAGTAATTTAAACATTTATTAGTGCAATTCTCTCACATTTTGTAGCTAATTTTATGTTCTAGTAATACAGAATCGATTTTGATAGTTTTTTCTTGTTACACTTTGAGTTATAAAATTAATAGAAATAAAAATATAGATACTTAGGATTAAAAATTAAATAGGAGATTTGGGGGCTTGAAAAATTTAAAATTTTACAAACTTTTTGGAATTTGTTTTATTAATTTTTCAGCAGATATTTAATGCTCATGTCTGTGAATCACCATGTGAGAAAATGGGAATGCAAATTAAAAGATGTATTTGTGGCATTTTGATAAAAGCGTAGAGAAGAAATTTCAGCGTTTTGTTTGTTTAAATTATCTTTGTAAAATTGTTTATAGAATCAAAACAGAGTTATCACATTCAAACAAACAGTAAACATAAATTCCTTATTTCCTATTTACTGTGCAGGCCCTGACCTTGGTTCTGGAAATGTAAAGTTAAAAAATGTAGATTAGGTCCCTATTCCCTTGAAGCTTATTTTTAAAACAGCATATTTTGAGATATTGGTTTAAATTATTATTACCAGAAGTTGCCAATTGCCCGTACATGGATAAAGCAAACTTGGTGTGAGATTTCTGGTGTGTCCTTGATCCAAAGTATAAAATGTTCTGCATACAGAAAAGGCCATTTCATTCTAAAACAAGTATCTGTTATCAACCTTATGGCTGACAGAAAAAGAGAACTGGTGAAAGAGAGTTGGGTTAAGCCACACAGATGAAAGACAAAAACTTCTCTGGGATTCAGCCAAGCCTGAAAGCTCAGACTCAGTTTGGAAGATGCAGAAGTAGATGAGATATGTGCTTACAGGGTTTTGCAGGTCGAAGGAACTTCCCAGAGAAACTGAGCAGAAAATCAAGACCTGGGGATTCCCCCATTAGAGTTTTCTGTCTGGAGAATATATGCAACCTTCTCACTAGAATGTCTAGAGATGAAACATGCAATAAATTAAATGAAATATATACTGGATGGTATTAAAGCACATTGGACACTGCAGAAGAAAAAAATCCATGAAACTGAAGACACATGAAGGACATTATCCAAAATAAAGCATATTGAAAAGAGAATATGAAAAAGAAGAAACAACCAGGAGACTTACTGAACTGTGGGACTATGTCACTTGCCATAACATGTAAGCGATCGGGGTCTCAGAAGGATACTGGAGGTGTGGGGCTTTAGAAAATTATATGAGAAAATGACTTAAAACTTTTTGAATTTGATGACTATTACAAATACACAGATACACAAAGTACAATTAACATCAAGTAGCAGAAAGAAAGAAAACCAAACTAAAGCATACCATAAACAAATTGATGAAAGTCAGCATCAAAAAGAAAAAGAAAAACTTAAAAGTAGCCAGAACAAATACCAAAAGAGGAGAAATTTTGTACAGAGAAACAAAGATGAGAATGACAGCAAGCTTCTCCTCCAAGGCTACGAAGGCCAGAAGACAATGGAACATTTCTAAAGTGCTTAAAAAAGGAAAAAAAGCCATACCTAGCAAAATTATCTTTCAAAAACTAAGTTAAAAGAAAGATCTTCTAAAAAACAACTTAAAGCTGAAATATTTCAAGAGTTGTTAAAATAATTTCTTGACAAAGAAGGTAATAATGCCACATGGAAATCTGGACCTACAAATAGAAATGAACAGGGCCAGAAATGCTATATATATATGGGTAAACATAGAAAAGTTTTTCTCCTCATTTTAATCACTTGAAAAGCTAATGAGTTGTTTAAAGCAAAAACCATACCAAAGTACTGTGGAGTTTACAACATATATAGAATTAAAATATATGAAACTAATAGCACAAAATGTGTGTGTGCTGGGCTATGGGGTGGAAGTGTACTCTGGTAAGTTTCTTACAGAATATGTGAAGTGTTATAATATTATTTGAAGGTACATCATGATAGTTAATGATGTATACTATAAACCTAGAGCAAACATCAAAAAGTAAAATATACTTAATAAACTATGATAATTTTGTTTTGTTGCTGTAACAGATGACCACAAAATTTAATATCTTAAATAATGTCATTTCATTATTTTATAATTTTGTAGGTTGAAAGTCCAACAGAGATCTCAACACCCTAAAATCAAAGTTTCTGCAGGACTAAGTTTCTTCCTTGGGGCCATAGCAAAGAATCTGTTTCTTTGTTCAGTGGTGTTGGCAAGATTTAGTTCTTTGAAGTTATAGTATTGGGACCCCTATGTCCTTGCTGGTTATAACTCGAGGACAGTTTCCACATAGCCACCAACCATATTTCTAGGTTTGTGGTCTCTTTTCTCATATTCAAAGCCATTTCTTCCATTCCCTTTTCCATCTCATCTCTTTTTGACTACAGGTGGGAAAAGCCCTCCACTTTTAAGAATGTATATGATGAGACACGGACTATCCAGATAATCTAGGATAACATCCCTATTTAAATGTCAGGTGTTTCCTAACTTTAATTCCATCTGCAATCTCAATTCCATTTGCCATATAATATAACCGTCCAGAGATTAGAATGTGAACATCTTTGAGAAGTCATTATTTGCCCCCCATCTAAACCAATTACGGAGCTGAAATTGAAATAATGAAAAAGTATAAAATGGACATGTTTATTTGAAAAAAAAGGCAAGATAAGAGAAAAAGTAAAAGAAAATAACAAGAAAATAAAATAATGCAAGATGAAAGTTTTAAATGCAACCAAAATGATAATCATTAAGTTAATATGGGCTAAACCTTTAAATAAAAAGGTAGAGATTGTCAGACCAGACAAAATTGTCAAACTCAATGCTATGCTGTCTCTACAAGACCCATTTTAGATATAAAAATACAGATTGATTAAGAGTAAAATAATGGAGCATTTATTCACAAAAGCTGGAGTTGCTATTCTTACATAAGACAAAGTAGACACCAGAAATAGTTAAAAGTCTAATTTTCATTGTGGTGACACAAATCAGATTTCAGGTTTGAACTTCAGTTTTCTTTTTATGTTTATCGATCTTGTTTATAATATTTATCATATAATGCTATATATACAATGCTATATATGATATACATAGTGACTGTATGATAGATTATATAAATATATGTGTATTATATAGTGATGATATTATAGCATTACTCAAGAGCTCTCATAGTCACAAAATAGTAGCTACTCTTTAAAAAGTACAGAAAAATTTTCCCCCAAATTATTTCATTTTATATTTGCAGCATCAATAGAATAATATTTTAAAGGTATACATATAATCTATAATACTATAATCATTTAATATCTAACATTCTTCATAATATTGGTTGGTTCATCATCCTGATGACTCTTGTAACGTAATTTTGTTTATAGAGACAATAATAACAAAAACATAAGCTTGCTCTATCTTTGAATTTCAAGGTAATAGATTATTTTGAAGAATCCCCACATTATCCTGCTGTGTACATTAAGGCCGAGGCATATTAGTAACAAACAGGGCAGGGTAACGGCAGAACACAGTCCAATGACCTAAATACAAGTTAGATAGTTTGATATCCTCAGTTCAAACCATTATTATTACATTTCATCAAATTGATTTCTTACCAAGCATGCACGCCTATATGAATTTCATTTATTTTTAATATAAAAGATATAATTTTGTTCTAACGTGTCTAAATGTCATTAAATATCTGTGCACACTGTATGTTTAGAAATATTCTTTTATATTGATATATGAATTGTGGAATAAGCTTTCCTCAGAGTAGAGCTACAGAAATTATTGCAAGTTTAAATATACTTTTGTTTCACACTATATTGACAAAAACAATAATTAATAATATATTTAAACTGTCAAAGATGTTTACATGGTACATCATAAAATTATTTATCTTACCTCTTTTAAAGTCTTTATCCTGTAACTATTGTTATTTCTGGTAATATTTTCTAGACTTATATTTCTCCTAATTATATACCATGTTTTTATAGTTCTTAGCATGCTCGGTAAAATTTGATTAGATACTGAACCTTATGAATTTTAAATTGCGGGTTACTTTATTTTGTGGTACTCTTTCACAGTCTTAGGTTTTATTCTGACAAGTAATTAAATAATTTGCACATCATCCTGATCTTTTTAAGGATAGCTTTAAAGCAATCTTTTTCATCCTGTGCCCCCTGAATGGTATTGAATGTAGCCCAACACAAATTCATAAACTTTCTTAAAACATCATGTGATTTTTTTGCAATTTATTTTTTAAGCTCATCAGCTATTCTTAGTGTTAGTATTTAATGTGTGCCCCAAGACAATTCTTCTTCCAAGGTGGCCCAGGGAAGTTAAAAGATTGGACCAGGTTTAAAGTGTTTTTAGGGCAGACACAGAGCAGACTTTGTCCCAAAACTAATTTAGCCTGACTACTAATGTTTGTCTGATATCATTATATGGATACACAAGCATTTGTTTATTCATTCATCAGTTGAAGGACATATTGGTTATTACTGGTTTGATTATTCCAAAGTTTATATAAACATCCACATATATGTTTTTACATGAACATATGTTCTAATTTTTCTATGATAAATATCTTGAAATAGGATTTCTGGGTGATATGGTTTGGCTGTGTCCCTACTCAAATGTCATCTTAAATTGTATCCACATAATCTCCAAGTCATGGGAAGAAACAGTGGGAAGTAACTGAATTATGGGAGCAGTTTTCCCCATGCTGTTCTCATTATAGGAGTAGGTTCTCACGAGATCTGATGGTTTTATAAGTGCCTGGCATTTCCCCTGCTGGCACTCATTCGCTTTCCTGCCCCTCTGTGAAGAGGTGCCATCCACCATGATTGTAAGCTTCCTGAGGCCTCCCCAGCCATGTGGAACTGTGAGTCAATTAAATCTCTTCCCTTTATAAATCACCCAGTCTCAGATAAGTCTTTACTAGCAGTGTGAGAACAGACTAATACATTGGGTCATAGGTAAGTCTGGGTGTTGATTTAGAAAACACTGTCAAAGTGTTCTTTAAAGGGGCTATAGCACTTTGCATTCCCATTTGCCATGTGTGAAAGATCCAGTTACTGCCATCTGCACCAGCACTTGGTACTCTTGTTTATTTAGCTATTTCCATTCTAATATGTATAAAAGAAGTATGCCATTGTGATCTCTTCATTCATCATTTCCCTAATAATGACTAATGTTGAATCTCTTCGTGTGTTAATTTGATGTCCATATATTTCCCTGGTGAAATGTGCAAACATTTTGCCCATTATTTTTTTAAAGAGCTTACTTTTCTTAAGAGCAGTTTTAGGTTCACAGCCAAATTGAGAGGAAGGTATGGAGATGTATCATATATCCCCTGCCTTCACACAGGCACAGCCTCCTCTGTTATCAGTGTCCCCCATCAGAGTCGTACCTTTGTTCAAACAAATGAACCTACATTTTCATGATCACTCATGCTCCATCATTTACATTAGAGTTAATTCTTGGTGTTGTACATTTTATTGTTTTGGACAAATGTATAATGACATGTATCCACCATTATAGGATCATACAGAGAAGTTTCACTGCCCTAAGAATCCTCTTTGCTCCACATGTTTACCCCTCCTTCCACCATATCCCCTGGCAACCATGAGTCTTTTTACTGTCCACATAATTTTGCCTTTCCCAGAATGTCATATGGCTGGAATCATACAGCATGTAGCATTTACGGATTGGTTTCTTTTGCTTTGTAATATGCACTTATGTTTCCCCCATGCCTCTTCATGTCTTCATTAGTCATTCTTTTTGATGCTGAATAATATTCTATTATCTAGATGTACATCAGTTTTATTAGCCATTCAGAAACTGAAGAGCATCTTGGGTGCTTCTGAGTTTTGGCAAACATAAATACAGCTGCTATAAGCAACCATTTGCAGATTTTTTTGGGGAGTGGTTTTCAACTCCTTTAGGTAAATACCAAAGAGAGCAACTGCTGAATTGTGCAGTAAGAATATGTTACATTTTATAAGAAACTACCAAACTGTCTTCTAAAGTAGCTGCGCTATTTTTGCATTCCCATCAGCAACGAATAAGAGTTTTTATTGCTTCTTTCACACCTTTTTGAAGTTCAGTTGTTAGTTTTACTGTTATTGAGCTTTAACTATTATTTATTTTTGCTAGATGCAACTATTATTTAAGTATGTATTTTGAAAATATTTTTTCTCAGTTTGTGGCTTGTCTTTTCATTTTATATCAGTATTTTTTGAAATCAATAATTTTAAATTTGATGAAGTCTGATTTATCATTTTTTCCTTTTACATGTCATATCTACGAAATCTCGGCTAACCAAAGTTCACACATATTACTCCTTACGTTTTCTTCTTTAAGTTTTATAATGTTAGGTTTTTCATTTAAATAGATTGACTTTTACTTAAGGTAAACAATACCCTTGGAATTCTATTTCATCCACTTCACAAATGGACAAAAATGAATGCTGAAGTCATGCTTCCTCCATTTTGGGTAGGATGAGAACTACAGTGAAGGTTTCGACTGAGAGTCCTGACAGTGTTTTTCATTTCTGTGAATGCTCCCTGTGTTTTGCACATGCTGGAGGGTCGTGCATTGACACCTTGTAGGACATGGCTGCAATACTGGGTGGGGTAATTGCAGTGACTTGTTAGTAATGATAGCTCCTTGGATGGAAGAGAATGGCTCAGGCAAATACTAAATTCTAGTGTCTCCCTACTCGTTGCACTCAGGCTCTTTCTCTATCACAGAACTCAGAAGTTATGCAGGCTGAGACAGTTCCAAGAACTCTACTTCTCCCATTTTAACTCCTGCCTTTCAGAACTATTATTCTTGATTTGCTCCTGAGGCTGCACATACTCAGTGTGAAATCCAGGTACAAATGAATGTTTCCCCCCAGCCCAATGCATTCACCAATACATTCACTTTCTCCCTTGTCCTGAATAATGAAGAAGTGTGAAAACTGCAGGGAAGAATATTCAATCAAAAGTGCCTCAAAATAAATTCCATCAGACTCAAGATTTTGAAGAATATCATGCAAAATCAGTATCTTTATGGATTATTATAATCTCATTTTATTTTATAATCAATTTTAAAACTACCATGAGGCCAAGACTGTATATAAGAAAAGTTAAATATAAACAGTTAGAATTTATTACTGCTCTTCAGTTTTTTCACATTTAAGATTTTGGACTAGTGAACCAAATACTACAAATAATACAGTAGAATGTCAAATGAACAAAAAGTACATAAAATGTATTTTTAAAGTATGCAATGCTATATGCTGTTAGTATTTCCAAAAATGCCACATTCCATATTCATTTATTCTACTATGTTATTCTGAATGTGTCTATGTTGTGTCTGAATTGCAATGTGACCTCAGAAGCGTATCAACAAAAACTTTTCTTTCCCTAAAATATCCTGTGTGAAATTTCCAGGAGCGGACAATTCATATCATCATCATAATGGTGAAAAAATTACATGTGAAATATTATCTAATAGCCATCAAATACACTCAAATCCGCTATTGCTTCAAATTAGAAGAAAGAGAGGAAAAAACTAAGGGGAAATTTAAATTTATAAAATTGAAATATGATATTATCGGGAAATTGACAAAACAGAATATTCACAAGCACTTTTTAGGAGTCTGAATGTTACTTAAAATGACCTTTTAACTAATTCAGAAACAATATACTGTAGAATTTTACAAAAATTATTTTTAGAGTGAATTCAGATTGCTAGGTATGACTTTAAGTGTAGTCATCTTGAGATTTCTTTCTTTATTGTTTGCCTGTTTGCTTTTGAGACAGGGTCTTGCTCTGTCACCCAGGCTGGGATGCAGTGGTTTAATCATGGCTCACTTCAGCCTCCACCTCCTGGACTCAAGCCATCTTCCCACCTCAGCTTCCCAAGGATAGGACTATTAGCACATGGCACCATGCCAGGAGAATTATTTTTTATTTTTATGTTTTGTAGAGACAGAGTCTCGCTGTGTTGCCCAGGCTGGTCTCGAACTCCTGGCCTCAAGCAATTTGTCTACCTTGTCCTGCCAAAGTGCTGGGACTCAGTAATGAGCCACTATGCCGAGCTTCATCTTAAGGTTTCTGGCATCCCTTGACTTCATTAAAGTTAATTCTCAGCTCATTGTTTCTATAAGGGTCTCCTCTATTTATTATGATTATTTCCACAAACTTTTGTAATGATTTTTCTAAATGGAAGTAACCACATTTCAAATCTATAAGAAATGTCATACCAGAAATTAAAAGAAAATCTTTTAATTTTTAATTATTTTTATTTTTTTAAATATATATATATATTTTATTGCATTTTAGGTTCTAGGGTACATGTAAAAAACATGCAGGATTGTTGCTTAGGTACACACATGGCAATGTGGTTTGCTGCCTCCATCCCCATCACCTATATCTGGCATTTCTCCCCATGTTATCCCTCCCCAACTCCCTACTGCCCTGTCCCTCCCCTAGTCCCCCCTAACAGACCCCAGTGTGCGATGCTCCCCTCCCTGTGTCCATGTGTTCTCATTGTTCAACATCTGCCTGTGAGTGAGAACATGTGGTACTTGATTCTCTGTTCCTGTGTCAGTTTGCTGAGCAAAAACTTCGTAATTTATTTGTATTTCAAAAGTCAAGTAATTATCATAAAGATGTTCCAATTTCCAGGAGCGTAAAATTCACATCATTTAAGCTAAAATTTTAAGCTAAAATCTTAATTCTGTTATGAGATTCTATACAGGTGTGAAAAATTGACACTTTATTTTGTAGTGTAATAAAAGTAACTTTTTTAACTTAGATATTGTTTGACAATCACTGATAGGATTCTAGAGTTTAAAGCTAGATTGCATTGTGTTGAAAAATTTATACCAGGGATTGTGTAATACTTAACTCTAAAGACATTTTTACAACATTCTGTTCTCTTATTTATTCATTTTTTTCAGTCTTCTCTGTTCTTTCGCTACTTAGCTCCTAAATATTGGTATTTTCCATGTTCATTTCCCAGTTGATTTTTTTTAGTGTATATCAGCTCTTTATGACTGCTCATTCAATTATACTGTTTTAACTAACATTCTGATCACTCACAATCTTTTTTTTTTTGTTTTTTGAGACAGAGTCTCGCTGTGTCACCAAGCGCCAGGCTGGAATGCAGTGGTGGGATCTTGGCTCACTGCAACCTCCGCCTCCCGGGTTCAAGCAATTCTCCTTCCTCAGCTTCCCGAGTAGCTGGGACCACAGGCCCGCGTCACCATGCCCAGCTAATTTTTGTATTTTTTAGTAGAGACGGGGTTTTACCATGGTCTTGATCTCTTGACCTTGTGATCTGCTCTCCTCAGCCTCCCAAAGTGCTGGGATTACAGGCGTGAGCCACTGCGCCTGGCCACAGTCTTGATCTCTAATCCAGCTATATCATTTGAGTTTCACACTACATGTATATCAGCATAGGAACGCCAACTTTTGTAATAATTTTTCTAAATGGAGGTAACCAGGTCTCAAATCTTACAAGAAATACCATACCAGAAATTAAAAGAAAATCTTTTTAAGCAAAACCTTTGTAATTTATCTATATGGCAAAAGTCAAGTAATTATTGTAAAGATATTCAATACTTAAGCTAAAATTTTAATTGTTATGAGACTCTAAGAAAGGTGTGAAAAACTGACAATTTCGTTTTGTTAATATATTGATTTTTACAATATACTAGTTTTATATTATATATTTAAATATAAAACTATATGTGTTGATTGGTGAAGGTTTTCTTCTATCTCAGGATGAAAACTCAGGAAGTCCCATAATTTGTTCATCTCAGTTTTCAGTAACAAAAAGTTGTATTGTCCTTGTCAGGCACAAATGTAAGTTAATTGTCATTGCAAAATGTCTAATGTTACATAATAATCACAGGTCCAAATCTGATTTTTCCTTTCTGTAGCTGGATATTTTGCAGGTGCAAAGTCAGATATGGAGAAAATGACGTTTCCTTAATCCTTCTCTATTTTTACTTGTAACTCTCCTCCTCGCATCTTTTTTATGACCACCTTACGTTTCTATGTGGATGGATGAAAGATTCATAACAGTGGGCAGGGAGTTTCTTACCAAATTGATAACTGTCTCAGGAAACCTTTGTGCTATATGGGCCTATCAGGTTTTAAAAGCTTCATCTATTTTTATACTCCTAGATCCCTCTGTGGGTCTTCCAGGGGTCCACAGAGTAAACATACAAGTCTACGTCCCATCATATGTGATATTTTTCTCTGGCTACCACCTCTTCGTTCCTGGATATCTGTGATCCAGGTTTCGCTGCAGTTTACTTAGTATTCCCAACAGCCTTCTTGGGCAGAATTTACATTCGTTTTCACCTGTGGCATTCAAATCTGGTCCACAGTAAGTATTCTTGTATTTCTTGTCCAGACCTTTAATTTCAAAGCAGCAGCAACTTTGCTTTGACACCAAATAAGTAAGCAGATCATGGCTGCCTCTGACTTTCAGATTTTTCTGGTGAAATTCAGGCCATAGTCTGCTTATCTGGGAACACATACGAAGCTGTCTGAGAGGTTCTCACAATTTGAAGTGCTAAGTACTCTCATCCCTCCTCATAGGAATGGTGAAATCATAGCATAGGTCTTTCCAAAGACCCTCTTCGCAGATTCTGTTGCCCTCTTTGCTGTCTTTCCTCTTTCATATCCTCCTTTTGGATACGTTAATGGTTAAGTGCAACTTACTTACATTTGCAAATACCTTCTCATCAAAGCTGTACCTAGACTACTGTGTGGCTGAATAACAAGGGAACAGAAATCCTGGGAGGGAGATTTTTAGAATTCTCCCTACCACAATGTCTCTACAGAGAGACTATTTGAGCAGAAATGTAAAGGAAGTGAAATTATGACTAATCTGGGGGAATGGGAGAAGGGCATTCCACACAGAAGGAGAGGAAAAGTCACGGATCTATGGTCAGAGTATGATTAACTCTGAAACAAAGAACCGAGGCGACTGGAGCAGAGTGGATGAGGAGAGAGGGGCAGGTGGGGTGGGGTCGGGGCATGAGTGGTCTGCTCACTCACATAGTCACAGTGGAGACCTGGTTTTTACCTAGAGATCCTCTATCTTCATCTTGAGGATGGCTTCCAAGTGATTGACCTGACCCACTGAAATAATGGACGTGACATTTACTGAGTTGAGAAAGACTACAGAAGAGCAGGCTTGTATGGGGCATCTGGCTTTGGGTATGTTAAGTGTGAAATGTCTGTTGAACTTTGAAGAGAAGGTTGGAACACGAAGTCAAAGGTAAGATTCTGGACATTAAAGCTAGAAGTATAAATCTGAAGCCCATTTGTATATAGCTGATTTTCTAAACGGGATACTGAACAAAATCTAAAAGGTAATGATTACATAGAGAAGAAAAAGTATCAAGTCTTTGGGACTACCAACGTTTAGATATCAAACAGGTGAGAAGCAATCAGAAAGGTAGACTCAGAGAGCGGCCCACGAAGTAAAAAAGCTGTATTTATTCACTGTTATAATCCCGAATGGCTGAGGCAATGCTTGGCAATTAGTATGAATTTAAAAATATTTTGTAAAGATCGATTAAATGCATTAAGTGCTAAGTATATGCCAAACACTGTAAGTATATGCCAAATAATATAGAGCTAAGTATATGCCAAACACTGCAAGTATATGCACGAAGAATACAAAATATGGAACAGGTATAAATATGTATTCAAACAACCACAACAAACTCAAAGTGACAAGTGGTAGAGCAGGTGCTTTAAGAACAGAGAAAAAAGAAAAGAGTGTAAAGTGTGAGGCACGCTCAATAAAGGATGAAACACATGAGGTGAAATTTGAAAATTTAAAAAGAGTCCAGTAATAGCGCTTTGTGAAGGAGAGAAATTTGTCGGAGGGACAGAAGGAGAGGAGGAAGTAGATTAAAAAAAGCATATTCTAGTCTGGGCACTGTGGCTCACGCTTGTAATCCCAGCACTTTGGGAAGCTGAGGTGGGCGGATCACAGGGTCAGGAGATTGAGACCATCGTGGCCAACATGGTGAAACCCGGTCTTTACTGAAAAAACAGAAATTAGCCAGGTTGGTGGGGTGCGCCTGTAGTCCTAGCTACTCAGGAGGCTGAGGCAGGAGAATCACTTGAACCTGGGAGGCGGAGGCTGCAATGAGCCGAGATCACGCCACTGCGCTCCAGCCTGGTGACAGAGCAAGACTCCATCACACACACACACACACACACACACACACACGCACAAACACAATCAAGCACAAATCACATACACACACAAGCACAAATCACATACACACACGCATACACACATGCACACACATTTTCTGCTGGGTTTCAAAGGACATTTTAAAAATATGAATTGGAAGAAATTATTCCATTAACTTATCATTTTCTTAGATAACACTGACGACTTTGGAGGCTGAAACATAAGTGAGATTACAGGTAGTGGATGCAACCCACACAGTACAAATTTATCATTATTAGCTGGCAGGTACAGCTTAACAAAGGAAGCTAGGAAATAAAATACTTGACAAAACTCACTCAAGGACTAATTTAAGGAAAAAGACCAATATCCCATGTGTCATCATGAAAATAATGTTACGAAGAGATCATTTTTTTAATTGTAAAAAGAAAGAAATATCACCACGTAGAAATCCGCCACTACATGTAGATGTCATGATTTATGGAATATATTAACATAAAGAAATCTTCACTTAAGGGCATAGAAAATTATCAAGGAAATACACAATATATAAATAATTGTATTAAAAGTAATTATTTCAAATGATTCCTTTAGGTAGAAATACAAAGACTGAGGGACACTGAGAAAACATTTACTGTTTATGAATGTGAAAATATGTTATGAAAATACGAATATTACAAATATGTTTATAATTATTAAATGCCAGGATTCTAAAACTCATATAAATTTCATAAATTTTGAATAGTTAGTACAAAGACCAATAATAAATATAAGCAACTGAAACACAGAAAGAATTAAATGAACTAAAATTTTTCTCTAGATAGTGGATAGAGGTTTTCAATATAATTCATTTAAGAAAGTTTTAAATGCAAGTATTGATCTATCTCAATGTAAGCTATTTGTATTTACATGAAAAGAAACAAAGACATTCAGAAACTGTATAATAAAAGCAAAATAATTGTTATTAATTTTTTGTAAACATTCCCAAACTAGGTTAAATGCAATAGGAAAAAATTCTCTGTGCAAACATGTATATGTGCCAGCGTGTACATGTAATACCAAAGGTAGTTATTGCAAGCTAGCTGAGTCAGGTACTTGATATTGGTTTGCTATTACTTAGACTCTGAGAGATTGACTAAGAAATTATATAATGAGTGAAACACTATAGGTTTCAAGTGCAGTGTGGTGGCTCATGCCATTAATTCCAGCGCTCTGTAAGGCCAAGGTGGGAGGATCACCAATGTCACTATAAAAAATAAGAAACTGCACCTATACTCCCAGCTATGACTAGAGAGACTGAGGCAGGAGGATCACTTGAGCCCAGGAGTTTGGGGCTGTAATGCGCTATGATTGCACCACTGCACTCTAGCCTAGGTCATGAAGTGAGATCCTGTCTCAAAATCAATCAATCAATCAATCAATCAGTCAGTCAATCAAAGTTAAATTTGTTACTCCAGAAAACCTGGGGTTAAATCCTTGCTCTACGATGACTAACTCTGTGACTTTCACTTTTTCCTCTCAACCATTTTCAACTAAAAAGTGAAGCAAATAATACCTACTTCTCAAGAATTGTAAAGGTTACATGAAATAAGGCAAATATTTACGTTTAATTGCTGAACCGTATGGTATTGGCACGATTACTAGATGACAACTTCCAGGTCCAGACCACCATGTGCTTATTAATATTGAGAATGCTTTTGCTTGTCCTGCCGCCTATCCTCCCACACTCTACGATCTTTGTAATCCTTTGGAAAGGACCAGAGCCCACAGAACATCTCATCTTTTGTAAGAATTGTCAAGCAATGTCTCTTCTCTTCAAAGATATTTCAAAAAATTCTGAAAAGCAGAAGCTATTAGACATAAATATTTACAACAAAAAAGTCAACATTTCCTGATTATTTATGTTACTATAGAAAATGAGGTTATTTACTTCTAGAATGTAGACACATAAGCAGTCTATGTCTTAATCTTACAAACTAGCATGCCTATATTATCAATTGTACTTAATTTGCAAGGTACAGTTGCTTAGTCCTTAAGGAAAATTGCTGAGTCCTCAAGTAAATCATTAGCATAAGTGAGATGAACATAAATCAAAGTAAAATCATTTAAGTGAGAGCAAAATCTCGGTAAATGTGCATTTCAAAACCTATTCTGAATGACTGAATTGTCCTCACTCATGAAAGTTTAATATTTTAAAGTACCGTAATACTGTTAGATTTGGCAAGGGGTAAACAGTAGATAATGAAAAGAAAAGCACATTCTGGTCCACAAAAGATTCAATACATACTGTGGGGCACTGATTATTCAAGGACAAGTAAGACAAAACTCCACCCTTCAAACTGTCATTTTAAAAATTATTTCAGATTCCACTGTCAGTAATTGTTGAATATGGTCTTACAGAAGCTGTAGATAAAACATTAAGTTTTGGATTTTTTTTTGTTTTTTTTTTTTTTTTTGCTAAAGCAGGAAGGGAATGAGGACTCGAGTAGGCAGATTCTTGTTGTATTCTGCACTTTGAGGAAGGAAGTTATGTATAGTGAATTCCCAATTTTTGCTGTTTTTTAACTAGGAGGTAGGCAGAGTTTTCATGGTGCAAGGTAGCAATAACACTGGTAGAAAAAACGCAGACATTTTAGACTGGGGAATCAGAAAGCTGTGGATAGCCACTGAGGAAAGAGGAAGAAATGCAAGAAGAACATGAAATAAATTATCACCAAATACCACCTACCCAAAACACAGATGATCTATCAGCCACATATGTATTCCACAGGCTTCAGTCACCTCTGCTAAAGACTAGAACACTGAATTGAGATTGGAGCTGGCACCCAAGAAAACGAGTTTCCATTTTGAGACCAACAAAGTTAATTATCTGTTAAATCAATCAAGCAACACTCTCTGGGGAAAAATAATGCAACACAGCATCACACAATTCCATATTCATAAGGAATGGAACACTATCCTGAATTTTGAGACATGCTAAAAGCCAGAAATATGGAAGTCATTCTCAAAAAAACAGTAAAGATAATCAATTAAGAATAAATTTGAGATGACCCAGGTGTTGGGATTAGCAGATATCATTTTAAAGCAACTAAAATTGTTAACTTCAATAAAGTAAAAGAAAACATGCTTGTAATAATTGCAACAATAGAAACTAACAGTAGAGAAACAGAAATTGTAAGAACGAACTAAATGGGAATGTAAGAATGACAGTAACAAAAAACCCTTGTAAATTAAAAAATACAAATTAAGTACATGGATCTAATAGTAAGAACTAAGCTGACAAAGGAAAAGGTAAGTAAACTTGAATAAAGATCAATTGAAATTATCTAATTTTTTAAAAAAGAAAAAGATTGAGGAAAGAAAAACTAAACAGAACCTCAGAGAACTGTTAGTTAATATCAAGTGGTATGACAAATATATTTAAAGCTCCAGAAGAAAGAAGGTAATAGTGTAAGAAAAATATTTGAAGAAATAATGTCAGAAAATTTGCTTAAATTCTTACATTTACAGATTAAAGATATGCAAGAGTTTTCAGGCAGAATGCCACAAAGGTTATTCCTAAGCAAACTTTCAAGAACTAAAGATTAAAGCCAATTTTGGCAGCAGCAAGAAGAATATGACATATAGAGGTGAACAATACTTTAATTTGTATGGCATCTCCTCAGAAATTTTAGAGACCAAAAAAGAGCTGAATAATATCATTAAGTGAAGAAAAAAACTGAAAACTTTCAACTCAATAATCTCCATTTATGAAAATATTATTTAGGAGTAAAGGCAAAGACTCTGTGCTTTGACTTAGAATGCAGGAAGTTGAAAAGAGTATTGCTCACAAATAAACAGTAAGAAAAGTATGAGTAACTAGCAAAACCACAATTTTCTTGAGTCCATGAGTGAGTTTTTGTCCCAAAGCAATGCAGTAACCCAGAATCAAAAAAAGACATGTGCCTCCAAGAAAGGATGGAATGTGAACACTTGCTTACTTAAGACAGATACCAAATAATATGTAAGCAAATAAGAAGAATTCAATTTATATTTTCAGTGAATCACTAAAGGCTGAATGTAGGCTCACATGACAGCAAATAACCTTTGGAAACCACAAAAAGAAGAGGAAGTCATAAGCCTTGACAGACATGACTCCAGGGATCTCAGCGCATGCTCTTAAAGAAGACTTAGGGCAAGAAAGGCAACCCAGGAAACCACCTGAGAAGCAGAAGTTGCTGGGGGAAAAGGTATGAACTCCCATCCACATCGATCTTCCCTACATACCTTATGGAACAAACATTTAAATTCCTAGGGGTAAGGCCGATATCCTGTCACTCTGTAGATACAGGTGAGGATCCCTTGAACCAAGGGAAAAGGAAAATAATTAAAAATGCAGGTATATCTGGGAAGGAATCAGGAGAATATCCTGAGTACAGACCACTAAAGAACCCCTTCCACTAGAGGAGCGATAGGATTTCTGAGAAAGTCCCACCTTTGAGATTCAGACACACAGCATCTTCCTAAAGCTGTAGCTTAAAAAAATGTGAAGGAGTGCTCTCACTACCAGAGTAGCAAATGTTGCCTAACAAGTACCAACTTTCCACCAGTGGTGGAGAGGTACACTCAAGGAAGGGTCCCTCTCTGAGGCTCAGTTGCAAAGGAAAAAACCACATGAAACAAGTGGAGAAAAAGCCTGTGGCAAGCCAGTCTCGTGCTAAGCACAAGGCAATGTTATAGTTAATGAAACCAAACCCAAAACCTAGTTTAATTATCTGAATAGACTGGCTCAACTGCCTTACTAAAAGCCTCGCAAAAGAAGAGGCATCACCATTTCTAGGCGCAAATGCTATTTATATCAATCTCTACTGTTCTATACAAGATGTCCAGTTTTAACCAAAAGATAGAGACATGTATAAAAGGAAGAAGACAACAAACCAACAATAAACACTGCCATGAGACAAGGCACTTGGTAGAACCAGATTAGAAATAACAGATGTAGACATAATCAGATAAATAATCTAAAATTACAATGATTAGTAAGTTAAAGACTGCAGTATAAATGGTGATTACTTGCAATAAAACTACAGATGGTAAATGTAGGAAAGAAACAAATACAATTGTTTGGGAGGAGGAGGCAGAGGAAGATAAGGAGAAAGAGAAGGAAAAGAAACCAGAGAAGGAACATAGGAGACAAAGGAGGAAGAAGAAAAAGGTGAAAAGAAGTAGAAGGAAAACAGAACATAATAAAGCTGTGGTTATTAACAAGCAATCTCACAGAGAAGTAATTAAAATATCAGAAGAAGAAAGACAGAAAATGAGGTCGAAGAAATATTTCAATGATTAATTGAGAATTCTCCAAAATTAATGAAATACATCAAACCAGAGATAAGAATCCTGGAGAATGCCAAACAGAATAAATGCCAACCAAACAAACAGTGATACTAACAAAATCTAGATGCACCATAGTCAAACTGTTTAATGAGTGTTGAGAAGAAACATCTCTAAAACAGATACATATTTCAGTAGAAATACATATTTCACTAGAGTAGGAAAGAAAATAGCAGGTTTGTCATCAGACAGCCACAAGCCAGAAACAACGGCATGACAGGGATAACATGCTGAAGAAGAAAAAAAAAAAAATCAAAACAAAACACAAAGCTCTTAACGCAGAATACTTTACCCAGTGAAAATGCATTTTAAAAAAGAAAGAGGAATATCTTTAAGTTTTATGGATATGTAATATCTTTACACATTTATGGGTACATGTGATATTTGAATACAAATATACAACAAATAATGACCAAGTCAGGGTAATCAGAGTATCCATTATCTCAAATGTTTATCACTTCTTTGTTTTGGGAACATTCCAAATCCTCTTTCTAGTTATTTTGAAACATAAAATAAATGTACAGTTTACTATAGTTGTTCCATTGTACTAGCAAACATGAGCTCGTACTACTTTTAATCTGTGTTTTTGTACCCATTAACCAACATGCATCACACAATGATGAAGAATTAAACAAGAAGACATAGTAAGCCTAAGTGTATAATGTAGATATCCTAAAAGAGTTTTCAGAATATCTGAGGAAAAATCTAATAGAACTGAAGAGAGAAATAGACAACTACATCTGAAAACGTCAATACTCTTCTAAAAGTACTCACCAAAGTAAGTAGACAGAAAAACAGTAAGGGTATAGATCTGAAAATCTCTGTCAACAACTTGGCATAATTTATATTAACAGAATAGTCCAACAAATAATAACAGAATATGTGTTCCTTTTAGGTGCAGATGGAACATATTCCTGACCATAAAATAGACCTCAACAAATTTAGAGAACTAAAATCATTCAAAGTCTGATACCAGAACTAAACAGAATTACAGTAGAAATCAATAATAGAAAGAAATATCAAAAAAATGGATAACATTTAAAAAGAAAATTCAAACATAAAAATAAACATCATAACTGTAAATATATTATTTTTAATTCAATAAGGGTACATAATTTATTGGCAGAATCCTAGCTCACATTAATAAATTGTGAATAGGTTTAAAGATTTAAGTACAAAAATATATGCATTAGGAGAATGTACACATCAGTATTTTTGTGAGAAAGACTTTATTAAAAAACTTTCTTAAAAAACATGAACTAAAGTCAAAATAGAAAGGATGTAGTGAGAAAATATTTGCAACACAATGAAGTGTTAAATGGTTAAAATAAACAGCTAGTAATAATAAGCAAGCTGGCACATACTGTGCATAGTATGATGTTATATTTTTTAAAATAGGTCTGTTTATGCGAGTACGTATTTTTGTATGAAAATGAAACAGAATTTGTCAGGGCACAGTGGCTCTCTCCTGTAATCCTAGAACTTTGGGAGGCCGAGGTGAGTGGATCACTTGAGGTCAGGATTTCTAGACCACCCTCGCCAACATGGCAAAACCCTGTCTCTACTACAAATACAAAAATTAGTCGTGCATGGTAGCGCACGCCTGTAATACCAGCTACTCTGCAGGCTGAGGCAGGAGAATCGCTTGAACCCGGGAGGTGGTGGTTGCAGTGAGCTGAGATCGCGCCACTGCACTCCAGCCTGGACAACAGAATGAGACTCTGTCTCACACACAAAAAAAAAAAAAAAAAAAAAAAAAAACTAGGCTGCTAATGTTTTAGACCTCATAGAAAAAGGGAATGAATGAAGTTGGTGAAAGGATACTTTTGTAATGAACCTTCACATGTTATTTTTTAAAATAAGCATGCATTACTTGTGTAATCAAAATACAAAATATAAAAATAAAGACAATGGAAAATAAACAGTGTTATATAAATTATTCCTTCCTGTGATATGTATCACATTACTTATGTAATCAAAATACAAAATATAAAAATAAAGAAAATGGAAAATAAACAATGTTATATAAATTACTCCTTGCTGAGATATGTTGAAAATCATTTACCACTCATTAATATCTCAAAGAAATCATAATAAAAGTAATTGCTTTTTTATTGGCTAGCACATGGTTCAAGAACTGCAGTGGTATATAGAGTCATTTGTTTTCACATTAAACAAGCCCAGATAATTATTTTTTTAAGTTATTCTACTTGATTTTATATATACTTTTTTGGGTTTAAACTATCACTTCTTGATGCTTTCAAGACACCTACTTTGCAAACATGCAAGTATTTTATGTATTACTCAACTGGCATTGGAGTAAAGTTCAACAGGAATAATGATTATAATTGATTATAATTGACTAAATATATGTGGTAATGTAAAATTTTCTGTTTTGTTCTATTTTTCTGCAGATATCTTTTATTAACCACTTCATGCTTTTTTTCGGGGGAGGGGTGTTGTTTCATTTTGAATAGGGTCTGATAGTTTAGACAACTGGTTAAAATTGTCTGAACACCCTATATGGTTTTATTTTGAAATTAAATGTTTACATTATTGAAAACAGAATGTAATAAAGTTGACAACATTTCATCACCCAGTGAGAAGTGTTAAAAAAATCACCAGTGCTGGTAGTAATTGCCATTGTCTGGAATAATACAGTTCCTAAAGAATAAAGGATAAACAAATGTTTGGTTCCTAGCAGATCCAATGCGGTAATTTCTCAGGACACAATAATGTAACAAAATAATTTCACTGCAGTTCACCATTCACTTAGTACTTTTATTTTATAGCAATACCTTTAAACTACATGGAATTACATTTATTTATTGAAACGAATAATTTCAATAAAATTAAAATATACAATTCTTAAGGTAATATCTTAGTAATACTTAAGTATATAATTAAATTTTATTATAGGCCGTTATAGTCTACAGAATAAAAGAGAAGAAAATGCCAGATGTCTCAATAATTAGAACCAAAATAAGCAATGATCTGGATATCTTTTTTATTACTTGAAATAAGAAAATTTATCTAATCTTCTCATTTTGTTTTCAAAAAATGAAGTCTCCTGCTATATCTAGAAGACTCCTAATTGCATTAAAATGTAGCATTGTTTTAAACCATCTGATTCCAAATTCAATCTTTCTCTTAATGTGAAGACAGCATGACATAAAGTGAGCAATATCTTGGTAAGAAATTAGAATGTATTCATTTACCCTGGAGGTTTAAGTAATTCCATCATTTTCTCTGACTGAGGAGAACATTTGGTGTGTAGGAAAGCAGAAATAAGACATTGTCTTAATTTGAATCAGATTGCTAATCCAGGGATTTTGCATATGATCCTAATGTCCTGATGCTTTCCAAATTGTTAAAGGGAAAATTAGTAAAATGTCACTTTCAAGAACTACATATTCTTGATCACAGCTATATTTTTAAAAGCCTGGGTATAGTATTTCTGGTGTGCAATTTTTGGAGATTTAAATAATAAAACAAAATCAAGCTACATTAATAATAATAGGCATAACATATTTTCACTGAATAAAGTATCACCAAGTATTTTCATGATAATGATAATAGGATGAGAGGCTAAATAGTTCCATTTCCTTAAACTTCTTACCGTAAAATACATTTTAAGATTTTTACCATCTTAGTTACTTTTTTATGATCCTTCCTTTGTTTTGCAGTGACAGTTATAAAATACACTCAAACAAAATATGTTCAAGAAACCTGATTTTATAAAATAAAAATTAGGTGTCGGTTGTTAAAAAATAATGACAGACTGTATAAACTTGACTTTTTAAAAAGCTATGACATTTTTGACCATTTTGTCTACTCAAACCATGTAGCTATGCAATATTTACACTGTCCAAGATTCAAGCAAAAAAACAATTCTTGAGTAATGACTGTGGAATTCTTCATGCAAACGGTGTAATAAAATTTGGTTGATTAAAATCTCAGGTTACTATCATAATGTGTTTAAGAGTTAAGTATAATTACTAAAGTAGGTACTAAAAAGACTATATTGCATCATATTTTAAATTTTAACTAATGCAACATATATAGCAATGTTAATTTGATAGTATGTGAGGCTAGCAAATCGCCCTTTTATAAAATTATATTCCACTTTCAAGGTTAATTGACTTTTTTGAAAAAGCAGAATATCATTCCATTTAAGTTTCATTAAGCTTTGACCCTTTTAATCTAATTCTGCTATCATCAGAATCATGTCCTTTTGGAAACTATGTTATGTAGCAAACCTAAGAAAGCAGTACAGGCGAATTTATCACTCTTCTGGAGTTAGTACATTTTCTAGGTAACAATTTGTGATTAGATTTCTTAGTTTATTCGGTAAACAAATTGTTACTGAGTCCCTACCATATGCCAAGGCCTTTTCTAATAGCTGTAGGTTCTAGTGGAAAACTATTGACCTTAGAGTGCTTATATTTTATTTAGAAGAGAGAGAAAAGAAATTAGTAATCATTTGTGTATCAAGTAGCAATATTTGCTAGAAAGAATAACAAAGCAGCATGAAGAGGTGGTGGATGCTCTGGGGTGCCGTTGCTATTTTAGATGGGATGGAAGGGAAGGCACCTGGTGAAGGATGTTTGGGCAACAAGCTGGATGAAGTGAGAGAGTGAGCCATACAGAGACCTGGGGGAAAGTGGTCCAGGACAGGTAGGCAAATATGAAGTATTTGCCTTTATTATGAGGAATTATATTAATCAAAACTTCTACAACACTTTCTGTAAGTCACAGAGAAGCCAAAGGCAATGGTGAGTCCCTGAGAGTAATCTGTCCTCACAGTTTTTAGCAATCTGGCTTATGATTAGGAAATGAAGTTAGAGAGCATGCTCCCCATTCTGCATTCAGCCTACGGATCATGAGCAGCCATGCAGTTAGAATATAAATGCTATGAATGATATTAGTATCACGGGTTATGAGAGTAGGATAAAACAAAACAAAAAATATTATGGCTTAATTTGTCTCCTTGCCCATTATCACACAACTGGAAAATTAAACCCAAATAAAAGGTATGTGTTACTCAGGGAGACAAAATAGGTTAAAGTCTAAAGACTGATTTAAATATAACCAGTAGTCAATTTTTAGATGACTTGTATCAGGTAGGCCTCTACAAACTATTGTTTTGGCTGGGCGAGGTGGCTCATGCCTGTAATCCCAGCACTTTAGGAGGCCGAGGCGGGTGGATCATGACGTCAAGAGATCGAGACCATCCTGACCAACATGGTGAAACCCTGTCTCTACCAAAAATACAAAAATTAGCCAGGCTATGGTGGTGCATGCCTGTAATCCCAGCACCTTGGGAGGCCAAGGCTCGTGGATCACCTGAGGTCAGGAGTTCGAGACCAGCCTGGTCAACACGGTGAAATCCCATATCTACTAAAAATACAAAAATTGAGCCAGGCATGGTGGCACATGCCTGTAGTCCCAGCTACTTAGGAGGCTGAGGTTGGAGAATCACTTGAACCTGGGAGGTGGAGGTTGCAGTGAGCTGAGATTGCGCCACTGCACTCCGGCCTGGCAACAGAGTGAGACTCTGTCCCAAAAAACAAAAACCAAAACCAAAACCAAAAAAAAAAAAACTGTTGTTTTGTAGTTCCAAAATTGGTAATTTCCTAAAGTTCCACTTAATATATGCATTCATGCTTGACAATGTTTGGCAAAGCATGGGCCCTTGCTTTGGCCACGATTTCCAGCGGACTTCTGGATTGTACTTATGGGCCTTATTACTCTGTATTTGGGGTTGGAAAAGATCACATATCTAAGACTTTGCAGTGAAACAGAAAGCTGAATTTTTCAGATTATTTAAGGAGATAAAGTATTGACAAAGAAGACACATGCTAACTTCCTTTGTGCTCTTTCCTCCTGTGTGCCCAGCAGCTCAGCGCCAACTCAGATGGACCTTCTTATAGTATGGAAAACAAGTGCTATGGTATTTCTAGATAGTAAATGTGACCAGTTTAATGAACATTACATTAATACTTTAAATGTAATTGGAGATACAGATTCATCAAAAGACAAAGATCTATCTCAAAGGTAATATTGTACACATTAAACAACAGATATTGGCATGAAAATCTTCTTCTTCTTTTTTTTTTTTTTTTGAGATGGAGTTTTGCTCTGTCACCGAGGCTGTAGTGCAGTGGCACAATCTCAGCTCACTGCAACCTCCCCCTCCAGGGTTCAAGTGATTCTCCTGACACAGCCTCCTAATAGCTAAGATTACAGGTGCCTGCCACCATGCCTGGCTAATTCTTGTTTTTTGTATATTTAATACAGACAGGGTTTCACCATGTTGACCAAGCTGGCCTTGAACTCCTGACCTTAGGTGATCCACCCACCTCGGCCTCCCAAAGTGCTGGGATTGCAGGCATGAGCCACAGCACCTGGCCTTAAGCATTTTTCCTTGCACAACCAGAAAAATGTGTGATTTGGCCCTCTCTTGCATGTTTGTCCCTAACATCACTATTCTGACACTAAATACAAACAAGCACAAAATACTTGGTAAATAACAACTAAGAAAAACAGGGATTGGTATTAGAAGGTGATTTACTTAAGTTTCTTATTTTAATTACTATTCAAGAATATATAGTTCTATTCACTGAGCATCAGTAACAAATAATTTTAAAATTAAGTAATATAATAAACAACATTTAATAAAAAACACAAACAAGCATTTTTCTACATTATTATGCAGACCTACCATCATATGTTCTATATTAAACTTGAATGGTTAGGCATAGGGTCATTAAGAATAACTCTAATGTTTTAAAAATTCAGTTCACATAATTTTAAAAAGACTGGCAAAAATGATTGGTTTAATATTATTGGTTAAAAATGATTGGTTGAATATTATTTTAATAAAACATAGCTATGATTCTAGTGTTATCAGCATTAAATATAATACAGATTACATTATTACTCTATTTGGATATATTTTTCCTAAACTTGTATAGGTATACTGATGCAATTAGTTAGCATTACATCTAGCTGTTTGCGCTTATAAAAAAACATAAATTTCGCTGGCTGCAGAGGCTCATATCTGTAATCCCAGCACTTTGGGAGGCTCAGGCAGGTGGATAACCTGAGACTGAGTTTGAGACCAGCCTGGCCAACATAGTGAAACCCTGTCACTGCTAACAATACAAAAATTAGCTGTTGTGGTGGTGTGTGCCTGTAGTCCCAGCTACTTGAGAGGCTGAGTCAGGATAATTGCTTGAATCCAGGAGGCAGAGGTTGCAGTGAGCTGAGATGGTGCCACTGCAGTCCAGCCTGGGCAGCAGAGTGAGACTCCGTCTCAAAAAAAAAAAAAAAAGCATAAAAGTTTAACCAAATTAAATCGGGTAAATGACAAGCTTTGTTTAAACAGTAATTATGTTTTTAAATAAAGCCAACTTAAAAAATCTCCAATAACTTTTGGTAATTTAAAACATTAGATGTATATTAGATTAAGTTAGTTAATAGTTATTCCTTAATATCTAATCTACTATCTAGATCATTTTTTAAATGATAAAACACAAAGGCATGCTTTGTAATTTATATACTTTTCATCTCTTATTTTTATAGTTTAAGAAGCTGTATATAATTGGCTCTGTTAATAAACGTGTTGATTCTTGCCAGATTAAAATGTTATAGTATAAAGAAGGATATGGATATCAAAAAAGTATAAAATTTATATTCATAATATCTGCTTATTTACTACAAAATGCTGAAAAACCTTACAATTATCCATCTCATATTTATAGCTATAAGATAAAAATTATTACAATTAAAAATTATAAATGATTTTCCTAGGAAAAACCATGACATAAGGCAACTTTGTAAACAAGATATACAAGACATTTTAAAAAGATATAGTGCTATCCTAATAGAAAATGACTAATCATATGTACATAACTACAATAGGTTGAAATTGTTGAAAATTCCTTTCCTTAATGTAAAAATAAAAATAAGGTATTTTAGGTATCTATAGAGGATTATGTGATCTTACTACATAATTTTGTAAGAAACTCCACTTTCAGGATAACAGGTGAGAGTGGATGGGTCACATCATGATAGGTGATGAGTATCACACATAGCTCTTCTGTGTCAGCCAAGACATGTGGCTCATAATTGCTGCCCCTTCCCCTTTACTTGTGTTTTGGAGCACATGCTTCAATCTTTGAAAGACTCAGCCTGTGTTTCAGTATCCTTTTATATGCATTAAATAATATACACATTTTTATACAAAAGAAAATAATATAAAATGAAAAGTTTACAAAATTATCCATAACAAGTACACTACTTCAATGTGTATTTCTTTTTCCAAGGAATTAAAAAAAAATCTTTTAGAGAATTGTACTGATAAACAACAACAACAACAACTTATGGCCAGTGCGGTGGCTCCCGCCTATATTCTCAGCACTCTGAGGGGCCAAGGTGGGTGGATCACAAGGTCAGGAGTTTGAGACCAGCCTGGACAACACTGTGAAACTCCATCTCTACTAAAAACACAAAAATTAGCAGGCTGTAGTGGTGGGCACCTGTAATCCCAGCTACTCGGGATGCTGAGGCAGGAGAATCATTTGAACTTGAGAAGCAGAGGTTACAGTGAGCTGAGATCGCGTCATTGCGCTCCAGCATGGGTGACAGAGCATGGCTGTCTCAAAAAAAAAATAATAATAATTGTAAGAGGTATAGGGCTCTTTTTTTCCTTCTGTGTTTGTTTTACTTATTTAATTTGCAGATATCCTCTCTTGTCTACTGATCCATTTCACAGAGGGTCAAAATAGAGACATCAGCAAAACGATCTTGGAAAGGTTACCATATGGGGCAGTCCTGTTGTATGCTCTAAAAACCTAAATACTCCAAATTCTTACCTTTATTTTCTGGTTGTTCTACTCTTTAGCACCTTAATAAAATACTGAATAATATTCCCCTTCTTTCTATTCCACTGAAAGCTAAACTCGCTCTGAGGAGACATTCTCTTTTCCTCCAATGAGAGTTGTCCCAAACACCTTTTTTTCCGTGCAAAATAATTCAGGTGTGCTTGGAAGTAATAATGTTTTGATTTTTACTCAGTATATATGCAGTGAGTAAATACTGAAATGTCTGTGTTTTTTTTTTTTTTTTTTTTTGAGACGGGGTTTCGCTCTTGTTACCCAGGCTGGAGTGCAATGGCGCGATCTCGGCTCACCGCAACCTCCGCCTCCTGGGTTCAAGCAATTCTCCTGCCTCAGCCTCCCGAGTAGCTGGGACTACAGGCACGTGCCACCATGCCCAGCTAATTTTTTTTGGATTTTTAGTAGAGATGGGGTTTCACCATGTTGACCAGGATGGTCTCGATCTCTTGACCTCGTGATCCACCCGCCTCGGCCTCCCAAAGTGCTGGGATTACAGGCGTGAGCTACCGCGCCCCGCCTGAAATGTGTGTTTTGTTCTAAGTTGTTCACTGGAAATAAAACCTCCTATCAGATGATGATACAGTGGCAATGATCAAATAGAAATATCTTACTGCTTCTCTCAGGCCTCAGCAATGCTTTTGTCTTCTTGTTCTGACTCCCACTTTCATGAAGGGCCTTGAACCAGTCCCGCAATCTGTTTGCCACTTCCCTGAACTCCAGGTCACTGCATGCTAAAACAGAGAAACAACAGTGTTGAAAAATATCTCAGTATAATGTCAGTGTTATTTCCCCCATTATTCCGACAAATCGAAAGATAACAACAACTAAAAGAAAAGAGGTAACTGTGTTTCAGCTTTTCAAAGTTAAATATATGCTTTAAAATAAGATGTAATATGAGAATAACATGTTCTTTAATAAAGAAGTGGTATCAGTGGAATTCTACTTGTACTCTTCATTAGAATATGACACTTGGAAGATTTGTATTATTAACACCACAAAAATTGAGACATAATATTTATGTCATAAATACTTTTTTATGGTGCGGTGGTAGGTCATCTGAGAAAATAAAGGGTTGAAAATCCAAAATGAATATTATACATTTATTGTTTGCCATATCTGTTATAAGATGTCACAATTTATTCTTCATTCATATACTTAGTGTATGTAGGAATGCACTATTATAAATATATGATGTTCCTATTTGATTTAACACTAGTATTTGTTAAGCACAGAAAAAAGACAGCTATATAACTTGCAGTTAGGAAAAAAAAACTATAAAACATTTAGGTAAATACTATAATGTTTCTGTTGCAAAAAGAATATACTGCTAAACTTTGACATTTGGACTAAAGTAAATTCCTCTTCCTTTTTTAAAGTTATCATTATGTATCAACAATTATATTCTTTAAAAATAGTTTACTCAATAAGCAATACCAGAATATATCATGTCTGTGTGAGTGGCATTAATATACAGTATTCAAATTTAGTACTTTACTGCAGAAATATTTTGAAAACGCATTTTAAAAGCCACTAATTTACATTGTTTAGAGGACGTCGTTACTGCAGATCATGCTGCTAATGTGCAATTTCCTCAGCTAAGAAGTAACTCATGCTAATACTCATTTGTCCATTTGGTTAAAAAATTACGCAATTATATTATAGTATGCTTTATTACATTTAATATACACCATATACATTATATTATTTGTATCGCAAACAACATAATGTAATGGACATAACACCATCCCAGACCATTCCTAGCTCTAAAGCATGGGTATCCAATCTTTTGGCTTCCCTGGGCCACACTGGAAGAAGGATTATCTTGGGCCATAAATAAAATACACTAACAGTAATGATAGCTGATGAGCTAAAAAAGAATTGCAAAAATACATGCACATTCTGCACATGTATCCCAGACGTAACATATAATAATGATAATAAATTGCTAAATCATCTCATAATGTGTTAAGAAAGTTTACAAAGTTGTGCTGGGTCGCATTCGAAGCTGTCCTGTGTCACATGCAGTCTGTGGGCCATGGGTTGGACAAGCTTGATCTAAAGGAAATAAAATCCTAAATTTAAAGACATTCCCCAGTACCTGGTATGGTGGAATGACCAAATTGGCAAATCATTGTGACATTTTAGAACACTGGAGACAAAATGAAGATCTTATAAACTTCCATGGGGGCAAGTAACTAAAATTGTTACATACAAGGAATAAGAAATCAGAAATACCTTCCAGTTTTTCAATAACATTGGAAGGCAGCATAGCAACAGAAAAATTATTTCATATTTCTAAGAGAAACAAGGTAGGAAAGTAAGGTAAGGAAATTTTTGCATGTACAAGGTTTGAAAAACTAACCATCCATACAACCTTTGCCCAGGATCCTACTGCCACATGTGATACACTAGAGAGAAAATCAACAAGAGGATGTCTGAGTCACAGGAACTACAGAAGAGAGAGGTGAGGGCGTTTCTAGGAAGCTGGTGAAGGGTGATTACAGAGAGTGTGCTGTGTGCAGAGCAAGATAGCAGGTAGGATTGAGAATTTTCGGCCAGCAACAGAGCAGTGTACAGAATTCATTGGTATCCTTTCATCCAAGGAAAACAATAAGCAATAGTGAAAACCAAAGAAACCATCACTTTTACTGATAAGATCCACCACAGCTGAGGCTGAGGTGATAAGGCAAAAAATAGCATACTCCTGATACGAATGCTTACACTTTAGCCTGGTGTGTCTGTTTAAGCCTTCTTGGCATAGGTTTTCTGCTCCCCTTAAAGGGATAGGCACAAGAAAGCAAAAATGTATCTGAAAAAGAGGAATTCTGCATACTCATACATGCTTGTGTAAGCATCACATATCTCTAGAAGGATTTCCATGAAGATGTAACTACCAAGGGAACTGGATTAATAGAAGAAAGTGGTGTGAGAGTTTTATTTTTACCATTCATCTCTTCTTTTAAATTTTGTACTATATAGTTGTATTAATGTTCAAAACTCAACAAAAAAATTAAAATTAAAAAACAATTACAAATGCATTTAACCCTTGACCAAGCAATTCTGTTTCTTAAAAGGTATCGTGCAGGTGTACTACATGTATACTAACACATTCACTTAAATTGTGCCATGTTGTGTATTCAGCAATTTTTTAATAGAAAGTTTGTTAACAGCATAACACTCCATCATGCACATTATGGAGGTGAGATCTGAGGAAAGGCAATGAACATTTATTGATCACATTCATTAACTCAAACATTGGGGTATTGGCTTCTTTGATAACACCATCAGCTAGTGAATTCATGTAATCTTGTCCTGGTACTTCTAATTCTAAACAATTTCTATTATTGCAAATTTTACACCTTTCCCTACGAAAAAAACAGTACATCAGTAATATATCTACACAAGGATACTGTATAGTCATATCCCAGATTCTTAGTATTTATTATTCAGAAATTTTCATGTATAATGAGAATTGATTTGATAGAGATTTCAGGAACAGTTCAGTAACTTCCATAAGCTCAGGACATCTTAGTTTTGGAGGCCCAAAACAGTAGCATTTATTAAAAATTATACTTTATGTATAAAACTTTTGAAAACATTTAAAATAATTTTTCAAGTTAATTTTCTTTTGCCAACAATTAACTGATTTACTTTAAAACTGGCAATGATTTATCTGAAAACCATTGAACAAAGCAGGGATTCTTGCCAAATTAGAAACTTTAAACCATACACTTCCTGAAATTAATTAAATTTGATAAATATAAAATTTAAAACTTAACCAAGTTGACATATTTTATAACTGTTAAATGAAGTATTTATTAATATTAATTATGCATTTTTCCATTTTGTATTTCAGAGTCAATAAATATTTTTTCAGCTCTCAAACTTTTACATAAGTTGTTACGTTTTAATAGCCACAAAACTCTCTGCCTATTATAAAAATCTCTTAAAATGACCCTCGTTCCCTCACATTGTACTAACTGAATGTTTTTGTTCACCCAGATTCATATGTTGAAACCTAATCTACAATGTTAGGGTATTAGGAGGTAGGGACTTTGGGAGGTGATTAGGTCTTCACCATTGGGAATAATGCTCTTTTAAAATGGAGCCCAGTAAGATCCCTCTCCCTTCCCCACATCAGAACACAACAGGAGGAAGGCCATCTAGAACTGGGGAGCACTTTCATCCAATATGGAATTTGCTGGTGCTGCCCTCATTTAGGACTTACGGTCTCCAAAACTGTGAGAAATGAATTTCTGTTGTTTATAGGCCTGTGGCATTCTGTTATTCCTAGTTGCCTTAATTGACTACGACATGCTGAAATGTAGTTATCAAGAACACGAGTTGATTAAAGAATGAATATACTTGTATCTGACAACGTGAGTTGTTAATTATGACTACGTTATTCAATAAGTAAGCTCAGAAGTAGACACAGAGGTCCAGGCGGAGGGGATGCTCTGGGAAGTTTCAAAGCAGGGGCAGAGTCCACATTTTATTGTGTATTATTTTTCAGGAAGTGTCATCAGTTTTGTTCCAATAGTACCTTTAACAAGTTGTCTCCTATCTCTATTACACTTGATTGACAAAGTTTTTAAAAGCACTTCTAAGGTCACCATTCATTTTTGCTTAATGTTAGAAAATAATACTTTATGTCACAAATGATGAAATGAAGTAGTATAGGTATTCATGACTTAAATAAATTCAGTAAATTTAGTTCACAAAATACCAGGCATAAATTACTATTTTTTCCCTTATGAATTTTTGGTGACATTTTTCTAAGTCTGATCTATGAGGCAAAGAAATGCAACACACCATTCCCTCTCTCCATAAATAACAAATATTTGCTATCGCCATCTTCCAACAATGTAATGTTTAGGAATTTTGATGGTCTTCCTGATGGGATTAGTTTGTATGTGAGTGTGGTACAGTTAAAATCTGGCAGAATACAATTACTCTAAAGGCAAAAAGGCTTGAGTCGGCTCCGATGTGATTATTTTCTTTCAAGACAAGCCAATTACATAAAGAAAAGTCCAAAGAACACATCTCATTGCCAAATCTAATCCTACCATTACATGGGGCTAGAATGCCCTAGAGACGTGAAAAGGATGAGAGACTCCCACCAACTGTGTAAGAGTGTTCCTATTTCTCCACATCCTCTCCAGCATCTGTTGTCTCCAGATTTTTTAATGATCGCCATACTAATTGGCATGAAATGAGATCTCAGTGTGGTTTTGATTTGCACTTCTCTAATGACCAGTGATGATCAGCATTTTTTCATATGTTTATTGGCCTCATATATGTCCTCTTTTGAAAAGTATCTGTTCATATCCTTTGCCCACCTTTGAATGGGGTTGTTTGTTTTTTTCTTGTATATCTGTTTTAGTTCTTTGTAGATTCTGGATATCAGCCCTTTGTCAGATGGGTAGATTGCAAAAAATTTTTCCCATTCTGTTGGTTGCTGATTCACTCCAATGATGGTTTCTTTTGCTGTACAGAAGCTCTGGAGTTTAATTAGATCCCATTTGTCTCTCTTGGCTTTTATTGCCATTGCTTTTTTTTTTTTTTTTTGAGACGG
>PVKV010015531.1:0-16376 GCA_004027835.1 Alouatta palliata
GAGGGTGCTCAGGGGCTCGGGCCTCACGGGGAGACTCAGCCCTCTCTTGAGGGGTCTCCCCATCTCAGGAAACATCCTGCTCCAGGGAGCCCAGAGAGGAAGGTGGAACTCTCCCCGCTGGAGATCCAGTCTGAGAGGGGAGATATGGCTGCATCCCAAGAGAGCCCAGTCTGAAGGAGGAGATAGGGCCCTGTCCCTAGAGAGCCCAGTCTGAGAGAGGAGACAGGGCCCTGAGAAAGCCTAGTCTGACGGAAGAGACATGACCCTCTCCTGAGAGAGCCCAGTCTGAAGGAGGAGACAGGGCCCTGTCCTGAGAGAGCCCAGTCTGAGGGGGGAGATATGGCCCTGTCCTGAGAGAGCCCAGTCTGAGGGAGGAGACATGGTCCTGTCCTGAGAGAGCCCAGTCCAAGTGCATGTAATGGGGACGGGACACAGCCCTATTCTGGGCGCTCCATCTGAAGACAGCCATGAGACAAGGTGGAGGGGTGGGGCCCTGCCAGGTCCCCTCTGCCCTTCAGTCCTATATAAACGGGTTTAGAAACAGGTTATAGAAACGGTTTCTCCCGAGTCTCCCAGGTTGTGGTCGGGGTGTGTGTCTTCAGCCCCAGGGTCTCACAAGGGAGAGCCAGGCAGCGAGGCGGGAGCCAGCACGGGGCTGTCACTCAGCCGCACAGCTCCCCAGGGAACACTTTACAACTTCACCTATTCCGCGTCGCCTGCTTGACGGAGCATCCAAAGCAATTCCAGGACTATATTTCATTGTCACATTTATTCGCAGGGGGTGTCAGTCAGGCCCCAGAAGCCAGCGCCCTGCTGCTCCTTGCTTTTTGTCACACATAAACACACACAGGCACATACTCACTGGCACCCACCTTCAGGGACACCTCGAGACACACAGAGGACACCCAGAAACACAGAGTCATATACACGTCATGGACATGCAAAGTTTGGGACCGTGAATCAGGGCCACCACATCGCACAACTCCAGGGGGCACCATTCATGCATCACACACATACACGCACATGGTCATTTATATGCACACAGCATGGTTCAGAGTGTCCCTTATGCATGCACACAGACACACACACACACACACACACACACACACAGAATTACACTCTCAGTCACACACAGATTCCTAGAGAGCCGCAGTCCTCAGGCTAAGGGCACCACAACAAAGTCCTTCCCAGGCAGGCTGGTGGGAGGCCCACCACACTCCCAGCCTCCTGGAGCCCGTACGATCAGGCGACAGGAACAGGAGAAGACTGGGGAGATTTCAGAAGCCCCTCTCCACACCCTGTAAGTTTCTGGAGCTGAGAAGCTTCTGCTACCCAACCCCTAACACACACACACACACACACACACACAGCAGGAACCTCTCCAGCCCCAGAGTGAAAGCGGAATCATTAGCACTAATCACCACACTTGTTGGGAAAGGGATTTAATTAACTCTCCGCTAGGGCTCGGAGGAGAACCAGGGACCAGGGCAGGCCTGCTGAGGCTGGGCCTCCTCCTCCATCCTGTGGCTTTTTGGGTGTGGGGAAAGAGCCTTGGGAGAGGGGGTGGGAGGGGTTCACAGGTCTATACATCTGAATATGTCCTGATACCCATCACACACATTCAGACTATGCACCCAGGTGCACAGACACACCTGGAAGTCTCCACATACCTGTGACCCCACACTTAAAAACAGGTGATGGGGCCGGGCGTGATGGCCCATGCCTATAATGCCAGCACTTTGGGAAGCCAAGGCCGGCGGATCACTTGAGGTCAGGAGTTTGTGAGCAGCCTGGCCAATATGGTGAAACCCCGTTTCTACTAAAAATACAGAATTAGCCAGGTGTGGTGATGTGTGCCTGTAGTTATAGCTACTCAGGAGACCAAGGCAGGAGAATCACTTGAACCCAGGAGGTGGAGATTGCAGTGAGCTGAGATTGCACCATTGCACCCCAGCCTGGATAACAGAGCAAGACTCCGTTCCAAAAAAAAAACAGATGGATGGATGGATGGACAGATGGACGGATAGATGAACATGAGTGGGCAGGTGGGTGATGAAGGCATGGATACATGAACCTACAGCCAAGTACACGCAGGACACATGCAGCCGTATACCACACACAGTCCTGCCCAGGGACACACGTTAGACGTGTTCACGTCCTTCCGTGGTGCACATTCTCTTCCTCTCCCTGCCTTTTTCCCTTTCTCTTTCCAGTGAAGGAAAGCTTTATAGAGTTATGGTTGAGAAATGAACTCTGGAATTCAACTACTTGGATCTGAATGGTTGAAATTTCCCAGCTATGTGAACTTGAACATTCTTCTGAAGCTTTCTATACCTAAGCTTCTTCAGCTATGAGAAGGAGAAGACGGTACCTAAATACAGGGTTTGTGTGAGGAATAAAAGAGATGAAAAATCCTTAGAAGACACGGGAAGTACTTGGAAGAGTATCTGGTACACAGTAAAGCCTCAGTACACCCTGGCTATTATTGCTGAGGTGGGTATTTCTCCTGCAGCGAACAATCTGGAGATCCCAGAAATTTCCAAAAAATGCCCATATCCCCAGGGAAGGAGGTTGAGACCTCTCTTCTCCTCCCCAGCACCCCCTGCATGAGAGTATGTGTGTGCAAACACACACACACACACACACACACACACACACACACACACGTATACACACAAGACCAGATCCCAGACCAAGCCCCAGAGGCAGGGAGGGAGTTCTCCTGGAGATCCCCCAGAGCCCGTAATCAGGCTGAGGCAGACCCAGGAATAAGCCGGGAGAGCCAGCCTCCAGGGCCCCAGGCCCCCAACTCCAAACAATGATATATATTTTCAATTTTCTCAAAGATTATATATTTTTTTCCTCCAGACGTTCATCTTGTGCTTTTTGACCAGGATAAACTGAAAAATAATAGAATCCAGATGGAAAAGAGATACTCATTCGTCCTGTACAGATTGCAGTGCTGGCACCAGCCCTCCCCCCGCTAGCTTCACCCCAAAGTGGGGGGAGCTAAGGAGCCATCGGTCAGACTGGAAGGGGAAGGTGGATTAGGGTTCGGGGCAGCTTGCAGCCCCCCACTGGCCTCACAGCCTGGTGACATGAGAAGGTCTGGGGTCCGAGCCCAGGGACCAGGACCTTGTCTCTGTGTGACCTTGGCTGACTCACTCCCCTCTTGGGGACTCATTCTCTCACCTGCAAAATGGGGATAATAATTTCTCAGTTGTCCACCCCAGTGGGTGGATGGGAGATTTAAATGAGCTGCACATGGGAGGGCTTTGTGAGCTGTGACCCTCCAGCCGCACCCCACCCCACACACACACAAAGCACTGTCTATAACTGAGCTGACTCAGGAAACCAACCCCAGCATGAAGGGTCCTGGCTTCCCCTGCCCACACTGGGCTTCTGGCCTGGGTCTAACACATAAGCAGGGCTCTGGGCTTCAGGGCTGGGTCTAAAATATGACCTGCCTTATCTCTTCTGCAGTTTACCTTGTCAAGCCTCCCTGACTCCAGCATGTCCCATTCTCAAATTCCACTGGATGGATTCCGTAGCACTAGCACCTTGTGTAGATTACAAAGACTGCCAAGAAGACCCCTCTTGTGGTGAAAGACCATCCAAGGGAGAAACCACAGATCTCAATCGTCTATCTTAGAGACAACTCCTTTGGGAAGTCCTTCCTAGTGTCTAACTAACATTCATTTTGCTGCAATGTGTTTTCCCTGCAACCTCTGCCTCCCGGGTTCAAGTGATTCTCAAGCCTCAGCCTCCCGAGTAGCTGGGATTATAGGTGCCTGCCACCATGCCCAGCTAATTGTTGTATTTTTAGTAGAGATGGGGTTTCACCATGTTGGCCAGGCTGATCTTGAACTCCTGACCTCAAATGATCTGCCCGCCTCGGCCTCCCAAAGTGCTGGGATTACAGGAATGAGCCAACTCGCCCTGCCTTGTTTACTCTTACTGTGGCCCAGTAGAATCCAAATCTAGTTGACCAAGGACTATCGTTTTCTGGCAAACAAAATAATTTCTCATGCTCCTTTCTCATGCCCTGTTCACAGAGGGGAGGCTGCCTAATGAATTTTTAAAGCATTAGGAGTCTAGAGTTCAAGGACCCACCCCACCCCTTAGTTTGCGTGACCTTGGGCAAGTTACCTTGGGGGCTACATGGCAGCTCCAGCTCCCCCTCACCCCAGCTCCAGCCTCCCCGCTAGGGGTGAGACTTTATCTCCCAGGAGCAGGAGGGAGGTGATTTGAAGGAGACAAGAAGAGCTGCTCACTCTGCCCAGAGTAATTGGTGGTAATCCCACAGCCAGGCCTATCACCTCACTCCCAGCTGCGGGGACGTTGTGGCCTCATCATCCGTCATTAGATGGGCTCTCCTGGCGGCTCAATTGTAGAACACGATTTTAATAACCCTGGCAGGAGGGGATCATTTTTCTTTTGTCACTTAACTCCGATTCTGTTGGAGAAAGAGACATGAAAAGAGAGAAAAACAGGCTGACAGAGTAAAAGGGGGTACTAGGGACAGAATCTGAGAGGGAGATCCATCCAGACAGCTGAGGAAGAGGAAGCGGGCAGAGCTAGGGAGAAGCAGGGTGAGGAAGAGGCCTGCTGTGAAAAGAGCGGACAGAGAGAGGAGACGGGCACTCCTCCGCCCTGTGGTTCCCAGGGTCGCTCTCTCGCCCTGGTCCCCGTCCCCTGCACCAACAGCAGAATGCAGTTGTCAGGTTACGACACCCCGCAATCACACCGGCTTAGGCTGCCCCCTTGGATTCAGCTTAGGGCCTTGAGTGAGTGGACAAAGAATCCCAGTGTTGGGGTGAGGGAGGCTGGGAGAGCTCCTGATTTGGGACTCTTAGCCCAAGAGCTAATTCCTCCGGAACATAGCTACCCTCCAGGGCAGGGATTAGCAACACATGTGTGAGTCCCACAGGCATGGGCTGCACGCTGAGCCCTGCCACATGGTAGCCGAGTGGCCTTGGTGTTCTCATCTGTACAACGAGTACCTACTTCACACAGTTGCTGGTGAATATAGGAGCTGATGGGCGTGCCGCACCTGACACAGTGCATGGTACAGAGAACAGAGCCTGGGCAGCCGGGAACCTCTCAGACAGCTTGAGCTGGGGCAGGGAGCACGCCGTGAACCTGTGTTCAGACTTCTTCATCGCCGGTTCCGCTAGCCCTGGGAGGCATCCCACCCCACCAGATACCACCAGCAGAGGCAGGAAGGGGCCCACAGGGGGACTTTGGGAGGATTCAGAGAGCCCTCCAAGGCTGCGGCCCAGCCCCCTGTATGGGCAAAGCAAACTTGCAGAGCTGAGACCTGAGGCCTGCAAAGCTGGGGGCACAGCGCCACCTGCTGGCCATTGGGAGGAGGCAGCAAGAGACCTTTCTCTCTTTCTCCCAGTGGCCAGCTAGGATGGGGAGGATCGGGACTTCAGAGAGGCACCAGATTGGATCCCTGGGTCCTTCTCCCTGCCTCAGAGCCTACCAAAATCTCCTAGACAGGCCCAGGGGAAGGTAGTGACCAGTCTCACAGGGCAGGTCACAGCTCTCCAAGTCTGCATGTTTCCCTCCAATCCCCAGGGTCCGGGCCCAGTCCTGGAAAAGAAACATCTTTCATTCAAGTCTGAAAGACTTTTCTGTGGACTGGGGGCCACAGAGAAGAGGGGAATCATCCAATTTGTAACATGGGGGAGCCACACTCTGGTTGAGGAGAAGAGGCTGAAAGCAGCACCTGGGGGTCAGGAGGGTTCTGAGGCACGAAGGCAGGGCGGGGCAGACAAGCAAAGGCCTGCCTGGAGGAAGAGCCTGGACCTGGGGCAGTTGGGGTGCAGCTGGGGGCGTTGCAAGGAAGAGGGACCCCATTACGAGCTACTAGCTCAGGGAGACTCAGTTCCTCCAAGGGCCAGGCCTGTGGATGGGTTAGCCCCAGCACCCTCTGATGACCTTAAATATCATCCCCTCCCTAGCTAGGTATGTGAAAAGGGTGTGATGGGACAAGGTGGGGGCCAGGTCTGTGTCCTGAGCCTAGGGCTCATAGCCCAATGATGCTACCTCTGATTTTTGCTTTCTCATGTCTAGGAGGAAGCTGTGCTGCTCTGAAAACTGCCAGTAATTCCTCTTTCCCGGGAAAGGCAGGCAAGCCCTGCAGTGAGCTCAGACCCCGGGCAGGGAAAGGGGCAGGTCACGAGGGGAGGGTCTCTGATGTCCGTCAAGGCTAAGGTCTGAGCAAGGATGGGGAGGCACTGACCAGCGGAGCCACAGATAAGGCAGCAAAGGCTCAAGGCCTACAGAGCAGTGGAGTGGGGTTCCTGTGCCTGAGGAGCAGGGGTCAGGATGTCCCAGGACCCTGGAGAGCTTCCGGGATCAGACCGGAGCACAGGTGTGTGGCCAGCTGAAGCCTTTGTCCTCAGGCTCAGGTCAGTGGCAGGCCTCGCCCTTATCAGACTGGGCCCAGAGCTCCAAGGGCTCACCCACACCCTTCCACCTGGTTTGGGGTTCCTCTGGGCACCCCCACCTGCCCCAGGACTCCAGGGATCCAGCAGCCAAGAACAGGGCGGGAGGCAGCCTCCACAGCCCCACGTGCCCTCCCCCAGAGCCTGCTCTCCTGGAGGCTTCTCTGAACCAGAGATGGCGTGTGACATAGGGACTTGCCCTCAGAAGCCCCCGGGGGTGTGGCTGCCCCCATCACACATGAGTACCTGGGACCATCGTTATTTCCTCCTTTTTGAAGAAAAATGTATCCTATGTCATGTGCCCCTGGTCGCATCCCATCAGTGTCTACGTCCTACTGATTCCCCCTCCTTGAAATCTCAGATCCATGATGATTTTCTCTCATCCTATGGCCTGGGCCACCTACAGTGAGTTTTCCTCTGCCTCCCTCCACAACACTACAGAGGCACCTTCCACCTGCTGCGCCCCTCTTCAGCCACAGAGGACAACTCCAGGAGCCCCTCTGCCACCTCTCCCAGGCCCACCAGGTCCCTGTGTTCACCTGAGGGTTTAGGGCATCCTGGAGGGTCACACACTCGCAGTGTGTAAGGACTCCGTGCCCAGCAGGGAGCCCATTCCCTACCAGGGAGCAGAGCACCCCAAAGATACGGCAGGCATGGGGCCAGGTCAGTCCTCTGATCCCAGGCCTTGGCAGAACACTCCAGCAGCCCATGGGCAGTGCCCTGCTATGCACCACAGCCAGGAGACAGCTGCACCCCAGCCTACCCACCAGCTCCTCCTCCTGTTTCTCCCCATGTCAGCGCCAGACCTGTTGGCCCGCAGAGCCCCTCCTTGCCCTTCCTGAACTCTGTAGCGGGGGCTGACCCCTGCAGGCTGTGTGTCCCAGGCTCCTGCTCTGTGGGCTTCTGACTGGATTTGGCCAGTAAGAAAGAGGCCTTGGTGGGAGATTGGAGGATGGGAGGAAGGCCCAGGGCATTTTGCAGCCTCCCTCCCGCTTCAGGTAGCACTTCTGACAACCACTGTTTTCTTCCTCATCTGCTCAGCCCTTGCGTTCCAGGAACCTGGCCTCCTCCCTTTGTCTCTCTTGCCTGAGAGTGCTCTCGGCTTCCAGCTATTCATGGCCTCTGGGTTTGCCTCTCTGTCCCCTAGTCGGTCCTTCCCTCTGTAGGGCTGCCACACACACAACCCTAGTTCTGCTTCTTTTCTCTCACAAACATGCTTGAAAGAGAGAATTTAAAGGACCATCAGAAAACCCCCCACGACCTCCTCTCCTCCCAGCATGGCTGTGCACACACACAGACTCACTCCCTGAGTGCTGAGGGAAGGCTGACCCTTAGAAACATGAGGGGTCCTGGCTCCTCCGTGGAGGTAAAAGAATATCTTTCATTTCTTCCTGCTGAACTCCACCGCCGCTGCTGCCACCACCACCCCGCCAGGACACGTGAAAGGGCTCCGGAAAAGAAGAAAAATGCTCCCACCCCGTTAGGCTGTCTGCAAGATATAATCTCAGCACCCTGCAAAGCATGCCAACTGCTTCTCCCATAGGCCCTGGAAGGAAAGAGCAAAAATGGGTGGTCATCCAGGCTGGACACCAGAGTTCCTGTTCTCAGCTGAGTCCCCCAAGACAATCGCTGCCACCCAGAACAGAGGACCCCGTAGTGTGGCCCCTCTGCCCCGAAGCCATGGGGAGGAGAAGGATCCTTGCTGGCTTTTTGATTCCCTGATCTGAAGGCCTTTCTTCATCCCCACTGTGAGGAAAGACTCCTCTGTCAGCTGTGAGTTCCTCTATTTTCCCATCCACCTAGGTGGGCACTTCCATTCAAAAGGGTTAAGCTGACTGGACAAGGTGGCTCACGCCTGTTATCCCAGCACTTGGGGAGGCCAAGGAGGGCGGGTCACTTGCTGTCAGGAGTTTGAGACCTGCCTGGCCAACACGATGACATAGGGACTTGCTCTCAGAAGACCCCGGCGTTCTGAGGGCAAGTCCCTATGTCACCATGTCTCTACTAAAAATACAAAAAAAATTAGCCGGGTGTGGTGGCATGTGCCTGTAATCCCAGCTACTCGGGAGGCTGAGGCAGGAGAATTGCTTGAACCTGAGAGGCAGAGGTTGCAATGAGTCGAGATCATCCCATTGCACTCCAGCCTGGGAGACAGAACAAGACTCTTGTCTCAAAAAAAAAAAAAAAAAAAGGTAAAGCCACTGCACAGACAGCAGGAGGTGCCCAGCCTAAGAGGTCACTACCCCCATATCACAGCCTTGACTTTCACAGCCTGTCCTCACCTCCCACTCCCTACAGGGCTGGGGTCACAGTTCTCAGATTCTGTCTGGGGGTGCCCCCATTATCCACCATGACGGGCCTCATCCACCCTGAGCTCAGAGGCACTTTCTCATCCTCTGGGCAGTTACTGTGGCTCACCCCAAGCTGCCCTGTCCACCAGCCCCTTGAGCACAGGCAAAGTCCCAAGTCTCCCTACCACCAGGTAAGAGGCAACTGCTAGTGCTGGGTAGCTCTGTGCTTCCTGGGCAGCCCAGGCTCCGCAGCAATGCTCATGGCCCTTCCGGCAGTGGCTGGCATCACCTGGGCTTGTCCTGTTTAGGCTGCAGCAAGGGACACTCAGAGCCCAACAGCTCAGTTTCTTAGCTGACCCCAGAGGTTGGTGGCCTGGCTAACCCACCCCTCAGCTAGGTGAAGGGCAACAGCTGAGTCCTATGGGCAGCAGCCCCACGTGGGTGACAGAAGAGTGCAGGAGATGAGAGTACACACCTTAAAGCAACTGTCTGAGTTCCAATCCTGGCTCAGCCACTTACTTGCTATGCAACCCCAAGTTTTCTACTTAAGCTTTCTTGTCATCTATAAAACAGGAGCCATCCAGGCACAGTGGCTCACACCTGTAATCCCAGCACTTTGGGAGGCCGAGGCAGGCGGCCTGAGGTCAAGAGTTCCAGATTAGCCTGGCCAACATGGTAAAACCCCATCCCTACTAAAAATACCCAAAAAATTCACCAGGTGTGGTTGTGGGCACCTGTAATCCCAGCTACTTGGGAGGCTGAGGCAGGAGAATCTCTTGAACCTGGGAGGCGGAGGTTGCAGTGAGCTGAGATTGCACCACTGCACTCCAGCCTGGGCAGCAAGAATGAAACTCCAACTCAAAAAAAAACAAAATAGGAGCCACTATTAGCTGCTCCACAGACTCTTGAAAAGGTTAAACAAGTTAATCCATGGAAAGTGCTTAGTTGTAATGACTAACACATAGCAAGCAATATATGAACATCACTTGAATAAAAAATGTGGCAATGGGTCCCATTGTTATTTCTGTTGAATATGTCTTCTACATATTTATCAAGATTCCATTAAACTCCCCCAGTTGACACATGAGCCGTCCTCCCACATAAAACCCACATGTCACAGCCTCTCTTGCAGCTAGGTCTGGTCATGTCACCATGCCCCTGGATCTGAGTGTTTTGTTCCTTGGGGTTTTGGGGGAGTGATTGGGGAGAAGGGTCTTCCTCTGTCACCCAGGCTGGAGTGCAGTGGGGTGATCATGGCTCACTGAAGCCTCTAATTCCTGGGCTCAAGCGATCCTCCTGACTCAGCCTCCCTAATGGCTGGGATTATGGGTGCACCACCCTCTCTGGCTAACTTGGGGTTTTTTGTGTTTTCTTTTTGTAGATATGGGGTCTCACTACATTGCCTAGGCTGGTCTTGAACTCCCAGCTTCCAGATCTCCTCCTGCTTCAGCCTCCCAAACTGCTGGGTTTACAGGTGTGAGCCACCATGCCAACCTGGATCTGAGTGATGTGTGGCAACTTCTGGAACCTTACTGCAAAGAAGGCTGGGGCTGGCCTTTTGCACCCCTTCTGCATCCTATCCTCCAAGCTGTTTCTGGAGCTGACTGCCATCTGCAACCACAGGAAAAGAGCCACACCCTGGAGATGAGAACAATAAGCCGGAAGGAGCCTGTGCCCAGGAACACTGCAGAGCCCCTCTCCTGCCCTGGGCTGCTCCGACTGGGCTTCTACATGACACAGAAATCTTTCCTTTTGTTTAAGACCCCAAGCAAATACACTTTCCCAGCAGCCCCACAGGCATTCCAGCTGGTGACGGTCAATGCCAGTCGGGACCTCACATGCCAAAGGGCGACTCTCTCACACCGCAGGAGCTCCTGCACATGCCTTCTGAACCCCAGAAGGACAAGCCTGGGCATTGTAGGCAAGCAATTCGCCCCAACCCATGGGCTGGACACTCACAAATGAGAAATGTAAGTACTCGTCCTCTGCAGCTCACTGCCTCAACGACTTTCTCACGTGGGCCTCTGCCTTTAGAAGTCAGGTTTTGGCTGGGTGCAGTGATTCACACCTGTAATCCCAGCCCTTTGGGAGGTTGAGGGCAGGAGGATCGCTTGAAACCAGGAGTTCAAGACCACCCTGGGCAACATAAGGAGACCCCTGTCTACACACACACATACACACACACACACAAACACACACACACACAATTTATCCATAAGTTATTGGGGTACAGGTGGTATTTGGTTACATAAGTTCTTTAGTGGTGATCTGTGAGATGTTGGTGCACCCGTCACCCGAACAGTATATACTGCACCATATTTGTAGTCTTTTATTCCTTCACCCACCTCTCACTTTTCCCCCCAAGTCCCTAAAGCCCATGGCATCCTTCTTATGCCTTTGTGTCCTCATAGCTTAGCTCCCACATATCAGTGAGGACATATAATGTTTGGTTTTCCATTCCTTTTTAAAAATTAGCCACACGTGGTGGCATGTGCCTATGATCCCAGCTAGGGAGGCTGAGACGGGAGGATCGTTTGAGCCCAGGAGGTCAAGGCTGCAGTGAGCTGTGATTGAGCCACTGCACTCCAGCCTGGGCAACAGAGCAAGACCCTCTCTTAAAAAGAAAAAAAAAAAAGAGGAAGTCAGGTTTCTTCCCATTTGTGCTTGACATTCTCTGCCATCTGGGAACAGAAAAACTGAGGCGGAACTCGCTGGAGTTCTGTTCCTCTTTAGATGATCAAAGTCATCTTGTGGGCTCATAAGGTCAAAGGATGGTATTTGGGGGCATCTCCATTGTTACCACCACGCTTGGCACAGTTTCTCGTTAGTGACTTTGTCTGCCCCAGTGCCCGCAGTGACATGGCAGTGTGCCTAAGGAGAGTCCTGAGCCTTCTGGCTGGGCCCCGTTCCTCCTTTTGATCTGCACACTCAGAACAGAGGGGAGCCTAAGGGGCCTGGCAGCTCTGAGCAGCTGCTGTCTGACCAGTCCTGAAGCTCTCACTCTTTCTCTCTCTCTCTCTTTTTTTTTTTTTTTTTTTTGAGTTGGAGCTTCTCTCTTGTCGCCCAGGCTGGAGTGCAGTGGCGCTGTCTTGGCTCATGTCAATCCCTGCCTCCCAGGTTCAAGCCATTCTCCTGCCTCAGCCTCCTGAGTAGCTGGGATTACAGGCATGTGCTATGACACCAGGCTAATTTTTGTATTTTTAGTAGAGACAGGTTTCACCATGTTGGCCAGGCTGGTCTCAAACTCCTGACCTCAGGTGATCCACACACCTCAGCCTCCCAAAGTGCAGGGATTACAGGTGTGAGCTACTGTGCCTGGCCAACTCTTACTCTTTCAAGAGCCCATTCACCCTGGGGATTTCGTGAGTGGCCTGTGAACAAGTCCAGCAGGACAGAGCAGCGGCACCGCCATTCCCGAGCCTACGCTAACATGTTTGACAGCCCAGGAGTTTGCTGGACCTAAGCACTCTCAGTTCCAGGATGCCCATCAAGTGAGTGGAACTATCACCCTTCCGTGTCATGAGACCTCACCCACCATCCTTCTAGTCCTCACTTGAATGGAATCCACACTCTCTGCGTGTATCAAGTCCCTGCCACTTAAACTCTGGCCTCCCTAGAGGACAGCCTGGCAAGTCTGCCAGGCTCTCATACCCTAAGGGTATCAGCAGCTACTAGGCAGGGGAGCTGGAGGGGAGGGTCTCTGTATCCATCACAGGTGCCACAGTTGGGCTGTCAGGGCACCTGAGGATCCCAGGGGCCGTCCAAATGACCATGGATGTGCACATCTTGCCACCACTCCTTATCCTGCCCATCAGTGTCCCCTGCATGGAACCATCCTCCTTGCTTCCTTCAAGCTGGGCCTTTGATCACTAGAAGACAGGGGCAGGGCACGGGGATGGCATTATTCCTGCTGTGCTGCTGGCAGGGAATCAACTAACTAGAATAATGTCTGGGAGAGAGTAGAGACGTGCAAACTCTCCACTGGCACTAGTTTGTGGCAGGAGGTGCTAGCCACCAAGTGACCTGTGGGACTTTATGTGAGGTGTGTTGAGCTGTTGGCCCCATAAACCTACCCAGGAATCTGTTAAATGGGAAGCCGTGAAAAGTGAACTACAGACTTCCCTGTTGAGGTGGTGACATGGTTTGGCTGTGTCCCCGCTGAAATCTCATCTTGAATTGTAGCTCTCATAATTCCCACGTGTTGTGGGAGGGACCTGGTGGGAGATAACTGAATCAGGGAGACAGTTTCCCCCATGCTATTCTCGTGGTAGTAAGTCTCATGAGAGCTGATGATTTTATAAGGGGAAACCCCTTTCGCTTGATTCTTTCTCTCTTTGCCCGCTGCCATGTAAGATGTGCCTTTTGCCTTCCATCAAGATTGTGAAGCCTCCCAGCCAAGTGGAACTGTGAGTCCATTAAACCTCTTTTTTTTTTTTAATAAATTACCCAGTCTTGGATATGTCTTTATCAGGAGTGTGAAAACACACTAATACAAGGGGTTCTCCTAAAGAGGGTGATCTCATTTCTGGCTGATAGAGGAAGTTTTGTTATATAAATTCATAGTTGGTGGCTTCATAGAGACACCACTGCACCAAGACCTTCCTCAGAGAAATTATTCCCCGTGACGTCCCTCTGCCTACAGACAGATGTTTGTGGGGAATATTGAGGCTATTTCTTTTTTCCCCTTCAACTCTTAGACTGTTGCTCGTCTTTTAATTTTGGTTATGGTGTTATTTGTCTTATTGAAGATTTTTATTTTTATGAGATCAAACCCGAAAATACTTTCTTTTATGGCTTCTGAGTTTATGCCTTGCTTAGAAAAGCCTTCTCCCTCCCAAGAAGACATTTTTCAAGACGAATCACTCCAGGTCCAGGGGAGGCCCCTGAACCCTGTCCAGGGCAGACAGGCTACCGAGATGCTGCAGGGGGCTGCCCCGGGACATTCTGGAGGTTGATGGAACGTCTCAGGGGCCTAGAAATAATGACAGTGATTGTAGCAAAATGTGCATTCTTCTTTTCAAAAAGCTTTCTATTTTGGAAAATTCCAGACAGCAGGGTAGCAGAGAACACTGAACTCCTATGCTATCCCTACCCCCACAATTCTCTGGGCAGGTGAAGTCCTCCTCACATTACACACTCCGCTCCACACTCCCCCTCACAATTTTTCTGCAATGCAGTGGCTCACACTGGCCTTCCTGCTCAGATCCACTCTGACACCCAGCTCTTTTTCTTCTCCCCTGTGTCCTGCCCGAGAGCACCCAATCTCTGCCCCAGCAAGGATCTCTCTAATGGTTTTGTTCCCCACATGTCACCTATTGGAAAAATTCTGCCTCCTCAGCACCCGGCTTGGGCCCAAAGGGACTCCTGATCCCATGGTCACTCCACCACCCCCCACCACTCCCACCCCGCCACACTGCCGGTCAGAGGAGTATCCCATGATCGTCTTCCTGGTTTCCCTGGATCCCCATCCACCATCAGACCATGAAGAGCTTGCAGCCATGGGCAGCCATTGGAAGGTCTGGGGCATGGGAGTGAGCCCCTCCGCTGGGCACTGGTGACAGGTTAGGGACTGTTGAAGCAGGAGCAGAAGGACGTAGGCCTGGCCCTCTCTGTCAGCCCTCAACTTGCCCTTCCCAATACCAGTCATCTTTCTAAATGAACTCCTTCCCAATGGGGTGCACAGTCTTCCACCTCAGTGCTCAGCAGGTTTGAAGGGCACCTACTCTGGGCCACACACTTGGGGGACAGGAGCCACACCCCAAATTGCCCCTGAAACAAATCACCTGCCCCATCACCCACAGCTTCTCTGTTCCCTCTGAGCCTGGCATGGACCACACCCCTCTGTTCTACTCCCCAACATCCTCTCCCGCCTCTGAAACCACTTGTACCAGAAACCTTCCTTCGGAAAGCCAGCTTTGCTTAGCTGCCCATCTCCTCCAAATTCCCTGGGCACGTAGGGATTCAGCCTATGGTGTCTGCTGCTGGCTCCCCCCAGAGACTGCCTGGGTCACCAGTGAGACTGCAGGTTGCCCTCCAGGGCAGTGGCTGCCTTCTACCTTTCCACGTACCTGTTCCCCCAACTCCATTCCCTCCACCATCACCCCCACATATGTTGGCCACACCACCGAAAGAGTCATTGGTGCAGCCATAGCAAAATCAAAAACCAAACCCAAGGCCAGATGAGGAGTGACTCTGACTCCATTATCCACCCCTTACAAGAAAGAGTGGCCCAGCCAGGAATTCCAGGTAGGCTGAAGAGTACAGGCTTGGAGGGGCAACTCAATCCAAATGCCCACTCCCCACACCCTATCTAGCAGGAGCTCTGAACTTTCTCTCTGCCTCTCCTCCCCCTCCCTCCCCTGCCTCAAGAGGTCAGCACCTGTGACCCCTGATTCCTCCCCTTCTGTGCCCAGAAATAGGTCTTGCCTAAGTCACCTGCTCCTCACCAAAGGCTTTCTCTTTGTCTTTATTCTCCTTTGCTTCTCTTCAGAATTCTAAGAACTTATCTTACAAAGGTGCTGAGGCCCAGAGGGGGCTGTAACTAGTTACTGGTTCCCTGGTACATTCGCTGAATGGCTGGGGCTCCACCAGAAACTTGCGCACAAGCCCTAAGTGAGTGAAAGGCAGAGCTAGGATTTGCACACAGGCAGTCTGGCTCCAGAGCTCCAGCTCTCAACAGTATCCTACATGGCTTCCACTGACCATCCTGTTGTCATAATTTTGAGATGCATGCTTCATCTTTTTCCCGAAAGGACATGAAATGGCATTACAACAGGAAAGATTAATTCATTCAATGGATTCTTACTGCTCAAGAGAAAAAACAGCAATCTTAAGGGTTGCCGTAGATGCTGTGATTAATCTGGAAATTTGGATTTGAGTTTCCCGGCAAGCAGGGCAAAAATGAAACACTCTTACTATCAGAAAAGAGGAAGGAGATCAGTTCCTCCACAGGGACAAATATTTCCAGGAACAAATTCTGAAAGAGGCTTCTCACATGGGGCCTCATGTGTGACATACATGGTGTGACATCATAAAATCTTCTAAATCTTCTAAACAATTTGACAACAAGAACAGATGGAGGATTTTTCAGTGTAAGTAGAGGGTAGGCACTGTGTCAGGCAAGCTTGGTGACAGCAGATTCAGGGACCCCAGCATATGGACTGCCTGTTGGCTAGAGCTCAGAAAAGCTAGAATTTTCTCTATGTGTTTCAGCTCTTGGCTAGATTTTATCTTTTGAGAAAAGACAACTGTAGTTGGTTTTCTGACAGCCTTCAAAGTACTGCCGGGGGCAGGGTGGGGGCTGCAGAGACCCAGCTATAGAAACTAGAGCTGCCCCAAAAAGGGTGGTTCTGTTTGGGAAGGGGAGAGGTCACGTACACATTTACCTATCCGATCTCTATTCAGGCTCCCTTTGTGCCAGGTGTTGCACTAGGTGGAGTGGAAACCAGTGAAATAAATAACACAGGATTCCGGCCAGGCGCTGTGGCTCACACCTGTAATCCCAGCACACTGGGAGGCCGAGGTGGGCGGATCACCTGAGGTCAGGAGTTCAAGACCAGCCTGGCCAACATGGTGAAACCCTGTCTCTACTAAAAATACAAAAATTAGCAAGGCGGGGTGGCGGCGCATG
>PVKV010015531.1:16476-53608 GCA_004027835.1 Alouatta palliata
TGGTACAATCTCGACTCACTGCAACCTCCACCTCCCAGGCTCAAGCAATTCTCATACCTCAGGTTCATGAGTAGCTGGAACTACAGAGGTCCACCACCATGCCCACCTAATTTTTGCATTTTTAGTAGAGATGAGGTTTCAACATGTTGGCCAGGCTGGTCTCGAGCTCAAATGATCTGACTGCCTTGGCCTCCCAAAGTGCTGGAATTACAGGAGTCAGCCACGGTGTCCGGCCCCATTTAATATTTCTAACAGTCCTATACAATAAGCACTATTATTGCTACCCACAACATAGCAACAGACAGCAAACAAAGCCTCTCTGAAGGACAGCATCTCCAACTTAGGCACTCAAGATTGCCAGAGAATGTACAGTTATCCCTTGGTATCATGGGGAATTGGTTCCAGGACCCCTACAGATACCAAAATCTGTAGATATTCAAGTCCTTATCTTAAGTGACATAGTGGGCTTGGCATGGTGGCTCATGCCTGTAATCTTAGGATTTTGGGAGCCCAAGGTGAAAAGATGATTGAGCTCAGGGGTTCAAGATCAGCCTGGACAACATCGTGAGACCCCCCCCAAAAAAAGAAATTAATAATTAGCTGGGTGTGGTGGTGTGCATCTGTGCCCCTGTAGTCTCAGCTACTTGGGAGGCTGAGGTGGGAGCCTCACTTGAGCCTGGGAGGTAGAGGCTGCAGTGAACAACTGGATTGTATCACCACACTCCAACCTGGGTGACAGAGGGAGAGTCTGTCTCAAAACAAAACAAAATAAAACAAAACAAAAAACCGTAGTATTTCCATATAACCTACACACATCCTCTCATATACTTTATCTCTAGGTTACTTATAATACCTAATACAGTTCGCACATGTCACTTTGTTCTGATGGATTCAAAATAGTACTTGGCACACAGCAAATTCAAGTTTTGCTTTTGGGAACTTAGTGGGATTTTTTTACCAAGTATTTTCCATCCTCGGTGGGTTAAAGCCAAGATGCGGAACCCACAGATACAGACGAACAACTATCCATATAAATCCACTATTTTTTTTAATCACCAAACACATAAGAGGCAATTGTTAGCAGAAATAACATACAATAGATTTAGATCCCTAAGGATAACAGAAATTGCAATTATTATAATTACAGTAAATGAAATAACTAAAAAACGAAATCACAAAAGTGATCAAATCACAAGAGATAATTTTTTTAAATAGATCTGGAAGAGAACAGCATAGAACTTTTAGAAATGAAATAATTCGTTGAAACCAAAAATTCAACAAATGGGTTAAACAGCATATTAGACACAATTGATGAGACAGAGTGAGCTGGAAGATTAATCTGAAGACATCACACAATTTTCAGCACAGAGACAAGCAAATGGAAAATATGAAAGAGAGGTTAAAAGCAATAGCAGACAGAATGAAAGTCTCAGAAAGAGGATAGACAAAGAAAGAGGGAGAGGCAATATTTGAAGAGATAATGGCTGAGAATTTTCCAGAACTGATGAAAGGCATGACTTCACAGACACTGGGAGCATAATATACATCTAACAACGTAAATAAAAGGAAATCCACAGCTAATTACAGTGTGGTGAAACTGCATAACACCAAAGACAGAGATCTTAAAAGCAGCCACATAGAAACTACATACCACCCACAAAGGAAGGATAATTAGATGACAGCACACCTCTCAAACGCAACAGTGAAAGCCAGAAGATAGGGGCGAGCTTCAAAGTTCTGGGAGAAAATAACTGTCAACCTAGAATTGTGAACTTAGCAAAGCCATCATCCAAAGCTGACGGTGAAATGGAAACATCTGGATTTTTTTCAAAGAAAAGCAAAAAGCATTTACCAACAACAAACCTTTTCTAAAGGAATCACTGAAAAATGTACTGCAAGAAAAAGGGAAATTACCCCAGAAGGAAGGACGAGCATGTACAAAAGAATAGTAAGCAAAGAAATTGATAAACAGATAAGTCTATACAAATGTTATATAAAATAATGACAAGAGGCGGGAACAGAAAGGAAAGAACTCAAAAACTTCACCAAAAAGAGAGTATGTAAACCTGCAGGGGAAGATCACAGTCAAGGGGTTCAAAGGTCCTTCTATTATTTGGGAAGGGGGTTGAGATACTAATAACCTGAGACTTCTTTAGGTATGCAGTATAGAATTTCAAAAGCCATCAATAGAATCTATCTACTTCAAAAGAAATATAGAAGCAATCTATCTATTTCAATAGAAATATACAAGTAGGGTATATAAATTTCAAATCAATAAAGGAGGTAGAAAAGAATAGAATAAGAAAATAAACAAACTCAGTAAATCCAAAGGAAAGAAGAACAAGCAGGAGGAGAAAGAATGGGTGGGGATGGGGAGTAGGATATGAAAAATTACAAAAATAACTCAAGATGTATCAATAATCACAATAAAATTTAAAAGTCTCTGTGCGCTATTTAAAATACATACTGTTAGATGATTGGATTTTTTAAAATCCAACTCTGCGCTGCATATGGTGACATCTCTAAAACACTAAAGCATAGGCAGATAGATCATAAGACCACGCAAACACTAAACAAAAGAAAGCTGGAGGCTGAAAGCGGAGGCTTACACTTGTAATCCCGGCACTTTGAGAGGATCAGGTGGGAGAATTGCTTGAGGTCAGGAGTTTGAGGCCAGCCTGGGCAACATAGCAAGAACCTCATCTCTACAATTAAAAAAAAAAATTAGCAGGCATGGTGGTGTGTATCTATAGTTCCACCTACTCAGGAGGCAGAGATGGGAGGATTATTTGAGCCCAAGAGTCTGAGGCTGCAGTAAGCCATGATCACACCGCTGCACTCCAGCCGGGGTGACAGAGCAACCAAGATCCTGTCTCTAAAAAAAAAAAAAAAATTAAGAAATTGAAAAAAAAAAAAAAAAAGCTGGGAGAGCTGCACTAAAATCAGAAGAAAAACACACTTTAAGATCCAAAGCATCTAAAAAGGGATAGAAAAGTTAGCTTTTTCTGGAAAACACAACCATTCTTAATCTACATGTAAAGCAGCCTCAAAAATTAGAAATCAGCAGTTGATGAGACTGCAGGGGGAAATGCAAAAACCCACTCTCATGGAGACAGATTTGAATACTCCCCTCTCCATAATTGGCAGGTCAAGCAGAAAGAAAATTAGGCAAACAGGATTTGAATAATATTTAACAAGCAAGGTGGAATAGAAGTTTATGGAATGCTGCATCTAATACCTAGAGACTAAACTTCTCAAGCACACATTTTTTTTAATTGTTTTTTCTTAGAGACAGAGTCTCATTATGTCGCTCAGGCTGGAATACAGTGGCACAATCATAGATCACTGTAACCTTGAATTCTTAGCCTCAAGCAGTCCTCCTACCTCAGCCTCTCAAGTGGCTGGGGCTACAGGCACACACCAGCATGCCCAGCTAATTTTTTTTTTTTTTTTAGAGACAGGGTCTCACTATGTTTTTGTGTTGTTTTCTTTTTGTTTTTTGTTTGAGATGGGGTCTCTCTGTTGCCCAGGCTGGAGTGCAAAGGTGTGATCTCAGCTCACTGCAACCTCCGCCTTCTGGGTTCCAGCAATTCTCCTGCCTTAGCCTCCCAAGTAGCTCGTATTATAGGCACACGCTGCCATGTTAGGCTTATTTTCATATTTTTAGTAGAGACGGGGTTTCACAATATTGGCCAGGCTGGTCTCGAACTCCTGACCTCCTGATTCGCTCACCTCAGCCTCCCAAAGTGCTGGGATTACAGGCACAAGTGCTCGGCCAGGGTCCCACTATGTTTCCCAGGCTGGTCTCAAACTCCTGGCCTTATGGGATTCTCCAGCTTCATTCCCAAAGTGCTGAGATTATAAAAATTATTTTAATTGATCACATACTCGGTTATAAAGCAAGACTCAATTCCAAAGAATTATCATCACACACATCATGTTCTCTGACTGTGCTGCATTTAAATTAGAACTCAATGAGAAACAGATAAATTTAAAATTCACATGCATTTGGAAAGTTTAAAGCTTTCTTCTGAGTAATTCATAAGTCCAAGAAGATATATATTTTTAAAACACTTAGAACAGAATGATAATGAAAACAGTGCTTACCGAAAATGAGACAGACCCAAAGCAGCACTTCTAATAAAATGTAGAGCCTTGAAAGTTTAGCCCAAAAATTAATAAATGAAGCCCCAACTTAAGGGTTTATAAAAAGAACCAACACATAAGTCCAAAGGAAGTAATAATAAAGCTAAAAAGAAAAATTAATTACATCGAAGCAAAGATGCATTAAAAAAAACGTGCACACACAACAAAGTCAAAAATCGGTTTCTTAAAAAGACTCATAAAAGACAGACCTCTGACAAGATTGATGAAAAATAAAAGAGACAAGTTACCAAAAACTCTTATTAAAAAATTTTGAGGCAACATATTTACAGATCCAGAAGATATTAGAAAGATAGAAAGTAAAATACTATGATCAGCTATATGTCAAGGAACACATCATTCCAACTTAAAAAACCCTTACAGAGAACAGCAAAGGACAGAGCACTTCCCAGCTCATTCCATGAGGACAGTGTAATCTAGATTCCAAAATCTAACAAGGAGAGTATGAGAAAGGAAAATTACAGGCCAATCTCACTCAACAGCCTAGACACAAAAGTCTTAAACTGGGTAATAACAACTTGAATCTACCAGTGGATAAAAATGACAATATTTATGGCTCAGTTGGGCGTCTCCTAGAACTGCAGGGAAGTTTGAGTATTATAAATCTATAAATGCGCTTATCACATTAACAGGCTACATGAGAAACACTACCTTATTTTTTCTTTTTAAAACTTTTTAAATTTTTCATTGTAAATTGACAACTTATAATTGCATAAATTTATAGAGTACAAATTGATGTTACAGTTTACGAATACAACGTGAATAATTAAATCAAGCTAATGAACATGTCCATCACCTCAAATACGTATCATTTCTTGTAGCAAGAACATTGAAAATCTACTCTTAGCAATTTTGAAATGTTCAATATATTATTATTACCTGTCATTTCAACAGATGCAGAAGTGTTTTATATATGATTTAAAATTCATAATTTAAAAAAAAAACTCCTGGAAAACTAAGAATAGAAGGAAAAAAAAATTTTTTTTTTTGAGACAATGTCTCACTCTGTTGCCCAGCTGGAATACAGTGGTGTGATCATAGCTCAATGCAGCCTCCATCTCCTGGGTTCAAGCAATCCTCCTCCAGAGTAGGGGCTGAGACTACAAGCACACACCACCACACCCAGCTAATTTTTTTATTTTTAGTAGAGATGAGACCTTGCTATATTTCCAGGCTGGTCTTGAACTCCTGAACTCAAGCTATCCTCCCACCTCAGCCTCCCAAAATGCTAGGATTACAGAAATGAGCCACCAAGCCCAGCCTGAAAACTTTATTCTTAATGGGAAACATTAGCATTCCCTTTAAAATAATGAAGAGACAAAGATGCTCACTACTGCTGCTTCCCTTCAAAGCCAGACTAGTAGTTCTAGCCAATGCAGTGAAACCAAAAATAAAATAAAATAAAACATATAAAGGTTGGAGGGGAAAAAATGTGCACCATTCATGGATTCTATGTTTATTTGCCTAGAAAAACCCAAAATCAGGCCGGGCGTGATGGCTCACGTCTGTAATCCTAGCACTTTGAGAGGCTGAGGCGGGTGGATTGCCTGAGGTCAGGAGTTCAAGACCAGCGTGGCCAACATGGTGAAAACCCATCTCTACTACAAATACAAAAATTCACCCAGCATGGTGGCAGGCATCTATAATCCCAGCTACTTGGGAGGCTGAAGCAGGAGAATCGCTTGAACCTCAGAGGCAGAGGTTGCTGTGAGCCAAGACTGTGCCATTGCACTCTAGCCTGGGCAACAGAGCAAGACTCTGTCAAAAAAGAAAAAAAAAAAAAAAAAAAGAAGAGAAAACCCCAAAATCTACAAATAAAGTGTTAGAATAAGAGATTTAACAAAGTTGCTAGATTTTAAAAACAATATATAAGAGGGAAGGAGAAAGATACCTTTAGTTAAAGCAATTATATTTAAGAGATGCATTTTGAAAATATGTATCATCTACAATTTCAACAAAAAATAAGTAAGCCAGGAATAAAGCTAACAAAAGATATGTAAGACCTGGATGGAAGGAATTATAAACCTTAGAGACACAGCTAGGTGCAATGGTTCACACCTATAATCCCAGCACTTCAGGAGGACAAGGAGGGCGGATCCCTTGAGCTCTGGAGTTGGATACCAGCCTGGGCAGCATAGCAAGACCTCATCTCTAAGCTGCAGTGAGCTATGATTATGCCACTACACTCCAGCCTGGGCGACAGACTGTCTCAAAAAAAAGGAAAGAAAAGAAAAGAAATCGTTCTATTATAAGGACACACGCACACAAATGTTCATTGCAGCACTGTTTACAATAGCAAAGACCTGGAACTAACCCAAATGCCCGTCAATGATAGACTGGACAGGGAAAATATGGCACATATACACCATGGAATACTATGCAGCCATAAAAAACGATGAGTTCGTGTCCTTTGTAGGGACATGGATGAACCTGGAAACCATCATTCTCAGCAAACTGACACAAGAACAGAAAATCAAACACCGCATGTTCTCACTCATAGGTGGCTGTTGAACAATGAGAACACGTGGACACAGGGAGGGGAGCATCACACAGTGGGGTCTGGGGGGAGGAACTAGGGGAGGGACAGTGGGGGGTGGGGAGTTGGGGAGGCATAACATGGGGAGAAATGCCAGATATAGGTGATAGGGAGGAAGGCAGCAAACCACACTGCCATGTGTGTACCTATGCGACAATCTTGCATGTTCTTCACATGTACCCCAAAACCTAAAACGCAATAAAATATATATTTAAAAAAGAAAAAAAATTAAAGACTATATATAATAACTTTTAAAAATCCTTCATGAATAAGGAGAATCGATTTAGAGCGATTTCCTCTAAATCGATCTATAAAATCAATGCAATTCCAATCAGAATCACAACAGAATTTGTGTGGATCCTGACAAGCTAATTATAAAATACCTTAGGAGAACAAAGGTACAAGAATAGTCAAAACTGGAGAGAAAAACAAGGTGAGCTAGCATGCCCTAGCAGATATCGACTTATAAATGTAATGTAATTGCGATAGAATGATATTGACACAGGGATGATTGAGTAGACCAATGGAATAGAATGAAGAGCCTCAACAGGAGCCACAAGTATGTGAAAACGTGATATATGACACAGAGGTAGCATTGCAGATTACTGGGGAAAGGAAGAGCTATTCAATAAATGAGTAGTTCAATATCTACACAGAAAAACATAAAATCGAACCCTTTCCCCAAATCATAAGTGATATCTACTCCAGGTGGATTCAAAACTTAAAATAGGAAAGGCAAAACTTTTAAACTCATAGAAGAAAATACAGAATATCTTTATGACCTCAGAACAGGAAAGGCTTTCTTCAACAAGATAAAAAGTACCAGCCATAAAGAAAATATTCATAAACTCAATACATTAAAACTAAGAAAATTTCTCTATCAAGACATAATAAAGAAAATGAAAAGACAAGCCACCACTGGGAGAAGTTACCCGCAACGTACACAGCTGACAGCTCAGCTGAAAACATGAGCAAAATACACGAACAAAGGGCATGTCTCAGAAGTGGAACACACAAGACCAATCAGCACAGGACAGAAGATGAACTGCATTAATAATCACAAAAATGCAAATTAAGACAATACGAGATACAATTTTACAACCACTAAGTTGGAAACATGAAGAAGGACCATGCCCCTCCCAAGCCATACCATGGCAGGCCAGGCCCAGAGAGCAGAGATAAGGCCCTCCTGGCCAGAAGACCACAAGCAGGGGATAAGAGGGAGGGGACGTCTTCCCTTCTGCCCACTCAAAGGTAGAATTCTGTTTCCTTTCCCAGAGGCAGGCCCCAAGAGAGCATCTGGGCAACCATCCCAGCCTCTCTGCAGCCTGGGGAGAGAGCCTGGGGTGTTTTGCCTACCAGCATTCAGTATCAATGATGTCCTAATTAATTCATTTCTTATTTGGGGCACCAATCAAAGGCAGAAAATCCTGCTCAGCTGAGCACCAGGGAAGAGACTCAGCTGCCACATGTTGGAAGACATTCCTCCAGACCTCTCAGTAGGTAACTGAAGAGCCACAGGGGCCCCCAAAGGCCTGAAAACCTAGGTCCAACATCCAAGGTGTACAGCAAGCTTTCACTGACCATCTCCTCCATGCCAGGCCCCGTGCTGCGTATTGAGGTTACAGATCCATCCCAGACTTCACAGAGCATCTGGGAGCCCAGGTAAGCAACATCTAATGCAGCCTGGGAAATCTGGGAAGGCTTCACAGAAGAGGTGACATGCCAGCTGGATTTTGAGGGATGAAAGAGATTTCTTCAGACATGGAAATAAGGGAAGGGCATTTCCAAGCAGAGGGAAACTATGGGAAAAGGCCTGGAGCCGTGAAAAAGGCAGCACATGATTAGATGATGACAGTAGGTGGAATGGCTGAAGTGTCAGGTTCATGAAGAGGAAGAGGGCCAGGCGCAGTAATCTCAGCACTTTGGGAGGCCAAGGTGGGTGAATCACCTGAGGTCAGGAGTTGAAGACCAGCCTGGCCAATATGGTAAAACCCCGTCTCTACTAAAAATACAAAATTTAACCAGGCATGGTAATGGACACCTGTAATCTCAGCAACTTGAGGCAGGAGAATCACTTGAACCCGGGAGGCAGAGGTTACAATGAGCTGAGATCAAGCCATTGCACTCCAGCCTGCGTGCTGTCTCAAAAAAAAAAAAAAAAAAAAGAAGGTGGGCATGGTGGTTCACGCCTGTACTCCCAGCACTTTGGGAGGCCAAGGTGGGCAGATCACGAGGTCAGGAATTCAAGACCAGTCTGACCAACACGGTGAAATCCTGTCTCTACTAAAAATACAAAAATTAGTCGGATGCGGTGGTGTGCACCTGTAACTCCAGCTACTCTGGAGGCTGAAGCAGAAGAATTGCTTGAACCCGGGAGAGGGAGGTTGCAGTAAGCCAAGACCGCGCCACTGCACTCCAGCCTGGGCTACATAGTGAGACTCTGTCTCAAAAAGAAAAAAAAAAAAAAAAGGAAGAGGGGATTGGGAAAGGGAGTATCAAGAGACGAGTATCAAGAGATTATGGTGGATCTACCCAGATAATCCAAGACAATCTCCTCATCCCAACGTCCTTAACCTTAATCACATTTTCAAAGTTCTTTTGACATGTAACGTGACATATTTATAGGTTCTAGGGATTAGGACCTGGACCAAAAAGAGAGAGAGAGATGAGGCTCCAGGGTGAAGAGGGATTCAGGGTCTGGTTTTGAAGGGCCTCAAAGGACATGAGGAAGACAGAACTTTATCCTGTGGACAGCGAGGAACCAGTGGATTGATGATTTTGTTTTCTCTTTTTTTTTTTTTTTTTTTTTGAGATAGAGTTTTGCTCTTATCACCCACGCTGGAGTGCAGTGGCACAGTCTCAGCTTACCGCAATCTGCGCCTCCCAGGTTCAAGCGATTCTCCTGCCTCAGCCTCCCGAGGAGCTGAGATTACAGGTGCCCACCACCATGCTCGGCTAATTTTTGTAGTTTTAATAGAGACGGGATTTCACCATGTTGGCCAGGCTGGTCTCAAACTCCTGACTTCAGGTGATCCGCCCACCTTGGCCTCCCAAAGTGCTGTGATTAGAGGCGTGACCCATGGCACACAGCCAGTTTTCAGCTGGGTGGTGACATACTGGAATTTGCAATTTAGAAGAAGTGCTCCTGCTAAGTATAGCAAGGTTGGTATCCCAGGAATGAAGGCAGGGGGACGAGGAGGAAGCCGAGATGTCATGCAAGGAGATGACAATGGTGGCCTGGCTTCCTGTGGGGGCCGTAAGGTGGGAGAGAAGGGGCAGAACCCACGGGAAGGAGCAACAGACCAGATGTTGGGGGTAAATGGCAGGGAGGTGTTCAGGAGCAGTTCAAGTTTCTGGATCCACCAGGACAGAAAAGCAGGTTTTCAGGAGAAAACCCGGGGGAGCTCAGCTGGGAGGCATGTTTAGCTTGGGGTGTGTGTGGAGCTTCCAGGGGAGTTAGGGGTCTGAGAGGTAGGACTATGAGGTACTGCTTAGGGTCACGCAGCGTCAATGTCATCTGTGGGTCTAGAATGCAGGCCTTCCCTCCCCACCACAGCCATTCCCAGGCCTGGGCCACCTTCTACTTCTGTTATGGCGCCCATTCCAGCCTCCATGTCTTGGTTCTCACTGTTCCCCTGCCCAGCATACCGCCATCCTCCATATAAGTACCACCCACCCCTCCAGTTCCCACCTCAACCCAGGGGTGAGAGCAAAGGTCCGAGGTCAGAGGTGGATGCGGCCTGAAAGAGGGGTGGCGAGTGTGGCAGAAAATGCAGAGGCCTGATTGAGAGAGCCCAGCTCAGCCTCAAAATGGCTGTGGGACATGGGCAGGTCACTTTCCCTCTCTGGACCTCAGCTTCTCAACCTTTTAGAGGTGAATAAGGAAAGATCCTTGAACTTACGGATCTGTAAAGAGCCATAAGGTAAAACACGGTCAGGACACTAAAGGTACATCACAGGACACACTACAAATGGGGGGAAAGCTTATGAAAAAAGACTTCGTGGCTGGGCGCCGTGGCTCATGCCTACAGTCCCAGCACTTTGGGAGACCAAGGCTGGTGGGTTGCCTGAGGTCAGGAGTTCCAGACCAGCCTGGCCAACATGGTGAAACCACCCCCCCGTCTCTATCAAAAATACAAAAATTAGCCAGGTGTGGTAGCATGCACCTGTAATCCCAGCCACTTGGGAGGCTGAGACAGGAGAATCACTTGAACCTGGGAGGAGGAGGTTGCAGTGAGCCGAGACTGCACCATTGCACTCCAGCCTGGGAAAGAAGAGCAAAACTTCATCTCAAAAAAAGAAAAAAGACTTAGTCGCATTTTCTCTGAGCCTTGAAGAATGAGTAGAATTTCAACAAGTTAAGGTGCAGGCGAGGGAGGGCGCTCGAGGCAGAGGGGACAGCCTGAGCAAAGGCCAGGAGGCAGAAAGTTCAGTCTGGGTTCAGGGAAGAAGGAGTGTCCAGTATCTAAGTCAACAGCTCAAGGGCTTTTGTAAGCGGGCTGCCCAAGCGGGGCAACCTCCAGTAAACACCTGTTTGCACAATCGGGGTCACACACAGGGGCGCGTTTGCACAATGACCTGTTTGCACAATCTTAGCAGCCTGTTGTATTCCAGCCAACCCCGGCCCTGGCAGCTGAGCACCACAGCCTCCACCTCTGGACACTCACCCCAGCTCGCCCACCTGGCCCCCACCCCAGCCCCTCTGGAGCAAGCTGCTCCCTGACCTACCCAGAAGCCCCACACATCACAGGCAGTAACAGAGACAGAAATAACCCGGGCCTCAGTAGCTAGGCTGACGAGAATAGGGTTCCCTCACCAGGACTCCCTTACTGGGGGTTTCCAACTCAGAGAGGCCTTGTCTGATGGAGGAGGGGCGGGAGGCAGGACAGCTGGAGAAGGAAGTATCCACACAACAGACACTGGGTGTGGGTGGAGAGGATGACTCCGTGTCTGTCTCCTGCTTCTCAATGCCCCATAGTAAACCCTTATTAAGCATTTACTGTGCCTGGCTCTGTTCCACAGGCCTTACGATCACTGATTTCTCTCAAGAATCCTATGAAGCCAGGCCGGGCGTGGTGGCTCACGCCTGTAATCCAAGCACTTTGGAGGCCAAGGCGGGCAGATCACCTGAGGTTGGGAGTTCAAGACCAGCCCGACCAACATGGTGAAACCCTGTCTTAAAAAAAAAAAAAAAGAAAGAAAGAAAAAGAATCCTATGAAGCCAATACTGTTAGCCCCATTTTACAGATGACAAAACCAAGGATCAAAGAGATTAAACACTTGTTCGGAGTCACACAGGTAGCAAGTGGCAAAGCCAAGCAGCCTGACTACTCAGTTCATCCTCTTAACCTCAGTACACTCTAAAGAAAGCTCTTCCTTAAATCTAACTTTCATTTCCTTAAATCTACTTTTATTTTAGCTGCTGCAGCTCCATTTCCTGGTGTGGGTCCTGGACAGAGAATGGAGCACAGAGGAGATCAGTGGAACCTCACTCCTAAAGATTGAATGATCCAGAGGGGAGAAAAAAAGGAAAGCAACTTTATTGAACACCTACTATGCACTGGTTACCATGCTAGACATTGTATTTCTGATAGCTCATTTAATTATCACAAAACCCAGGGGAGGAGTTATTCTCGCCGTGACAGATTAGGAAACAAGGCTTAGAGAAGAACCATCTCCAAGGTTCTTCAGCCCAACAGATATGCAATGAGTATCCTCTGTGTATCCAGCACTGTACTGAGGCTGGAGAGGCAGAGGTAAGAATGTGGTTTCTGTCCTTAGAGAGTTCACAGTCTAATGGTGGAGGCAGGCAGCCAATGGCCTACTGCAGTATTACAAAGATGAATGAGGAGGAGGGCCCCTGATTCAGCTTCACTAAGGTGTGGAAGCCCAGAGGGATGCTGAGCTCAGGCTGGATGCTTGAACTGGGTCAGGAACAGACCTCAGCCCAGGTGGAGGTGACAGGCACTCGGCAGAGGAAAAGCACAGGGTTGTTCCAGAGCCTGGAGCAGGCAGGGAAACTCTAGTGAATTTTGAATGACTGGAGCATGACAGCTGCATCTGGGGAAGCACAGGCCGGTGAGGCAGGAGAGGGAGACCAGGGTGCTCCAGGAGCACATTCTCTGAACGATGAACCAAAGGCCAATTCTCCTTCATTAAGAACTGACTGGGGCCGGGCGCGGTGTCTCACACCTCTAATCCCAGCACTTTGGGAGGCCGAGGAACGCACATCACTTGAGGCCAGGAGTTCAAGACCAGCCTAACATGACAAACCCTCATCTCTACAAAAAATACAAAAATTAGCCAGGCGTGGTGGCATGCACCTGTAATCCCAGCTACTCTGGAGGCTGAGGTAGAAGAATCACTTGAACCCGGGAGGCAGAGGTGGCAGTGAGCCAAGATTGCGCCACTGCACTCCAGCCTGGGTGGCAGAGCGAGACTTCATCTCAAAAACAACAACAACAACAACAACAAAACCTGACTAGAAGGCCAGGCATGGTGACTCATGTCTGTAAAACCAGCACTTTGGGAGACTGAGGTGAGCGGATCACTTGAGGTCCAGAGTTCAAGACCAGCCTGGCCAACATGGTGAAACCCCTTCTCTACTAAAAATACAAAAATTAGCCAGGCACGGTGGCAGGTGCCTGTATTTCCAGCTACTTGGGAGGCTGAAGCATGAGACTCACTTGAACCTGGGAGGCGGAGGTTGCAGTGGGCCGAGATCACGCCATTGCACTCCAGCCTAGGTGACAGAGTGAGACTCTGTCTTAAAAAAAAAAAGAACTGACTGGACATGGGAATGTGGAGAAGGGGTTGTAAGGAATGACTCTGGAGTCCCTGAGCTTCGAGACTAGGGAGAGGAGGAGATGGTGGTTAATTCACCTCGATGAGGTACGTGGGGATCGGAGGCAGGTTTGGTGAAGTGGGGAAGAGTCATCCAGTTGATCATTCATTCAACAAACACGTATGGAGGCCTTACTCTGTGACAGGCAGTGTTATAGACACTGGAGATAAAGTTTGGAACAAAACAGAACAAAACTGTTGTCCTCATGGAACTTCTAATGGGAACTGAAAAGCAATAGTGGGGAGAGAAAGAGAGGGAATGGGAGGGAAGGGGCTTGCAAATTTTGAAAAGGGTGTTCAGAGAAGGCCTCAGTAAGAAGGTGCCATTTTAGCAAAGACCTGAAGAAGGGGAGGGACGGACCCACGTAGCTATTTGCCGGGTCGTGGGGTAGAGTCCAGGCAAATGAAACAGCAAGCGCAAAGGGCCTGAGGCAAGAGACGGCATAACACATTCAAGAAGTAAAGAACACAGAGTGCCTGGAGCAAGGCGGCAAGCGGGAGAATAACAGAAGAGGGATCCGGGACATAATGGGGGTACCAGGTTGCGTAGGGCCTCGTAGATCATTGAAAGGGCTTTGACTTTGACTGACTCTGAATGAGATAGGAGCCATTGGAAAGCTTAGGACGAGGATGACCTGATCAGACTTTGGTTTAACTGATAACGCACTGGCTGCTGAAGGAGCTACAGACAGGTGGGAGAACAAGGATGAACAGAAGCAGGAGAGCAGGGAGGGGGCTACTGCCACGACCTAGGCGAGAGATGAGGATAGTTTGGGGCTGGTTGGCATTGGTTTAAGTGATACTTATATTTTCCAATATAGTATCATAAAAATATTCGCACGTAGAGCCAAGCTGAACTTTACAGTGAATATCCAGGATTCTGGCTATATTTTGAAAGAAGAGAGTCCCTGGGATTCACTAAGCAAGTGGAGGCTGCGGGATTTCTTGGGAAGGTTGCAGCGGGCAGTTGGGTCACTTCACCTGGGCATAGAACTGCAGCCCTGGTCTGCAGCATCACCCCAGACCCAGACGCCTAAAAAGGATTCTATGTTAAGGACAGCCTGCTGGCCTGTTGGTACCTAACCTTTATTGGGTTATGAATCCAATAAGCTATGGGCAATTTGAACCTTTCTCAGAAAATGCAAAGAAAATTATTTGTAGTTGCTGGGGAATCATAAATACAGACAACAAAAGACATAAAATGTAGTCTATTTCACCCAATTACAAAATATTCAGTGTTGCAGAACCATTGTGGGTAAACATTAGTAATTTTTAGTTATGGAGTCATGACGCCATGACCCCCTCCAAGACATCCTCCTGTCTTGCCTCTAGAATTCCTGTTTCTCCATCCACCTGGTCTATGGGCAATGCAGAGAATACGTAATGAAGAGAGGAGCAATAAGTTTTGGATTATAAAATTCCCTGGAACCTGGAAGACACCCGTCTGAGTACTGTGAAGATGTGGGCCCCAAGGCTAGAGCTGAAAAGAGCCTTGGGACCCGGTGAGCCTTCCAGTCAAGGTCTGCCTCCAAGTGATGCTCCCCCAGGGCTGGGGGCATGGGGATGGCACCCAGCCAGGTGGGAGCCTGGGCCCTCCCCAACCTCAAAGCTTTGAGCTCAGGAAATCCGGAGGCAGGGGAGGGGGACATTGTTGCCACACTCCCCAGCCCTTTAAGACCCCCAAGGCAGGAAGGCTGCCCGGGCCTCACCAGCTTCCCTCGCAGGCTCCTTCCTGGGAGGAAGGGGCTGCCTGTGCCCTCGAAGGCGCAAGGGAGGGTAGGAGGGAGGCTCGGAAGGTGTTGCAATCCCCAGCCCCCGGGCCTGTCAGAGGCCGAGCCATTAACGACAGAGCTCGGGGAGAGAAGCTGGACTGCAGCTGGTTTCAGGAACTTCTCTTGACGAGGTGAAGAGAGACAAGGGAGGCCAAGCAGATGCTGAACCAGAGGCTCCAATGTGAGTAGGGGATCCCTAGAGAGGGGCTGAGCCTTGGGCTTGATGGACAGCTGGAATCCTGGGGCCACTCCCCGCAGCTCTGCCAAGTGTTCACGTCCGGGGCCCTAGGTCTGGGGCGAGGGATTCATCGTTTGGAAACTGCAGCCCTGGACACTGAGTCTCTTTTCACAGGATGCCCCTGCTTTTTGGGGTATTGCACCAGGGAAGTCACTCACAGCCAGGTTTCTCCTTGGGGACACTGAGCTAGGCTGGGGACAGACAAAATCGTTCTCCCCTCCCCATGCCTCTGTCTCTCAGAACATGTGTGTCTGTGAGTTCCAGCTCCATCTGGGCCTGTCTATTTCACTCTCTGTTTCCGTATTTCCTCCTCAGCTTCTCTCTGGCTTGCTGTCTCTCTGAGTTTCTCTGTCTTACATATTTCCTGCTATCCCTTGAAATCTTAAACTCTTGGTAACAGACTGCTTCCCGGGCTCCAGGACGCTGAGTGCCCCGGCTCTATGGGTCGGCATACTTGTCTCCTGGGCCCTTCTTCTCTGTCTCTTGACATCTTTGGCCTCAATCTTCCTCTCCGTGGGTCTCTGTCATTTCAGTCTGTGCGGATTTCAGTCACCGCCTCGCTCTGTTATTCTTTGTGGCATTCTCTTTTTTTATCTGCAGCACAACTGGAAAGGCCTCTCCCTCTGTTTATTCCCAGTCCCCTCCTCCCTCCCCACCCTTCCCACAGAAAGAATCTCGAGGTGAGAGTAGAAGCAGCAAGGGAGCAAGAGGTGTGAACTGGGGAAGAGAGTGTGAGGGGAGAAGGTTGAGTGTGATGGAGGGAGAAACAGCAAGAGGGGGCGCAAGGGCAGCCAGCCCAGGAGGCATGGAGGTGTGCTGGGCGGCAGCCTCAGAAGGAGCTCCTGCAGAGCCCGGCGGCGGAGAAGGCCACAGCGATGGAGGGCCAGGGGGCCAAGGAGCTAGGAGGAAGGGATCCAGAAAGGGGTCTTTGGAACTGTGCAGTGTGGCACAGATAAAAGCAAGGTGGCAGTCCTGGGAGGTGTGGCCACGCAGGCTGTGAGGGAGGCAGGGGTGAGGGGAGAACTGAACTGTGCTGGATTCCGTGAGCTGATGACCCACTTTATGGCTCATGAAAATAACCTACGGTTGCTGAGTGCCGATTCCATGCCAGGCACAGTGCTAAGTGCCTTTACCGTAATCATCTCATTTCATCCTCACAACAACCCTGAGGCAGGAGTGCTAATATTATTTATTTTCCACAGATGGGGAAACTGAGGCTCGGCTCGGAAAGGTGAAGTCACTTGTCCAAGGTCACAAGTAAGTGGTGGAGCTGGAGATCAAGTCAGGTGACCTGAATCTGAGCTGGGCTCCAAACCTCTCTCATATCAGCCCCCCAGAGAGTGAGACGATGCTCCAACAGGCCCCAGGCCCTCTCAACCAAGGTGGGGGGTGCCCAGGGCTGCAGTGAGGGCCCAGGGATGGAGGCCCAGCAGGCCAACACCCAGCACCCAGTGGGAGGAGGCCGGGGCCTCTCGGGGCTAGATTGTCTGCTCTGGACAGGAGCCAGTGGAGGCAGATAAGGTGGTACTGCACGGGGCATAGGCTGGGCCTGAAGCTGACCCTGCCTAGGGCAACGGAGCTGGGATATGATCAAAAGCACATGGAGATGAAAACCAGTGTCCAAAATCTTGGGCTTGGAGGCTAAATCTTCCCCAACCGCTGCTAAGGGGGATAATCAAACTGGTGTGCTGTAGTGAGAAGGTTACCAACCACCGATGCGTAGACGGATGCATGGGATAGTTGTGCAGGTTTCTCACTGCGCAAAACTGAGGAGTAACTGGAGCCGAAATCCAAGCTGTGCCCTAGTTGCCAGGTCCTGGTGTGGTGCTGCATCCGTCTTGAGGAAGGAGTGCTTTCTTTCTGATTTGCACAAAGACTTATGGGCTAGTGTCCCTGAGTGTTCTGATACTGCAATATATATGACTGGGGGTCTGGGTAAGGCCCCTGCGAGCAGGAACAGACTTGGGTATCTGGACAATTCTTAGCCGCACCTCTGTCTGTAAGGGAGAGGAAAAGATTCTCCTACCTTTCTCTCTGCTGAGCATGAGTGATCTGCTGGGACACCACCTGCATATATGTGTCCATATATGTACATGCAAACTGGCCAGCGATTGCCACTGATCTGCCACCAGCAGCACCAACTTGTGCTGGAGGATCAGGTGTTGGCCCCAAGACCCCAATGGGAACAGAGTGAAGATTAGGCTGGGCACCCACCTGAGTGGGAGAAACTTCTGCATACTTCCTAAGACTGGAGCCAAGGCACCCTCCATCCAGGCGCTATGGCCATGACCACGTGATGCCTGACCTCAGAGGGCCGCCAGAGATCTGTGCCCAGAATCAGAGGGCATACTAGACCCCTCGGTGCCCTACTTTTACCCTCAGCCTACATGGCTGAGGCAGCCAGCTTCCTACCAGTGTAACCTGACAGCCCCTTGCCTCAGCCGCTCCATAGAGTTCTCCCTTTCTTCCAGGGAGCATCCCTGACAACACCGGCATGGCTTCAACAGGAGAATCTGCCTAGTACTCATGCATGCCCAACCTGGATGTGCCAGGGAGTGAACACCCAAGAGGCATCCCTTGACTAATGAGGGGCAGGAGTCAGTGGGTAAATCTTCCCATCCAAGGGATAAATTGACCCTTGGGTGGACAGCTCTGAGAAGTATCTACATGCCTCTTCAGAAGGTTCCAGCAGGCTAGAGCCCCAGTTGTCCATAGAAGTGACCAACATGATGACGTAACTTTGCGCTGGCTTTCTCTCCTTCCCTGTTTCATTCTCCCTAGTCCTTTATCTGCTGCTTGGATCTTCTCAAAATAAACTATCAGCATGCAATTCCTCATCTCAGGTTCTGCTCTCTGCGGGGAGCTCAGCTTAGATAGCCGGGAAGGGGGAAGAATGCTGTTCCTCACTGCTCCTTTCCCTGCTCTTTCCGGGAAGGCAAGTATGATAACAGTGGCTGTCAGTCATTTCCTATGTTCCAGGCACTGTGCAAAGCTCTTGGCTTGCATCATTTTGTGTCTTCCTCCCAAAGTCCCATGCAGTACAGAATGCTGTTACTTCCATTTTTCAAAGACACTAAGGCTCAGAGAGGTCAAGCAACCTAGTCAAAGCTGCACAGTGACAGACAAGGATTAAGGTCAGCTCTGAGTCCAAAGCCCATGGTCTTAAACAACCCTCCTGCCTCCAGGTGAACATCAAGTTGGCGCTATGGCAAGGCTGGAAAACTTCAGCCTGACTTGGGCTGCCCTGATCATCCTGCTGCTCTCCGGAAGTGAGTATGGCCAAGGATGGGGGTGCAGTGGGGAGGGGGAGTTATAAGAAGAGATATTGGGAATCATTTTCTTGTACTGCCACAAGGCTCCTGGGATTCCCAGAGAATCTCAAAAGACTCAAGACTGAGCTGCAGATGTGGGGTAGCTGATCTCCCACCCAGACTTCCATAGGCAAACCACACCCAAGAGGAATGGTGAAATGATCTGGGCTGGTCAGCCTGGAAAAGGACAGTGGGATACAGATCTTGTCCACAAATCTCTACCAAGCTGTCAGAAGGAAACTACAGGTCCTATGCAGCCTTGGTGGACAGCAAAGGGATCAGGATGGAAGTGACAAGGGGACAGGTTTCATCCTGAAATACAGAAGCCCAGGCAGAGCTTGGTTTCCAACCATGGAAACTCTGTCTTGAGAGGGAGAGAACTTCCCATCCCCATGGGTGTGCAAGCTGAGGCCAGGATTCACAGAGATGCTACGTAGCAGGAGTTGGCAAACTTTGTCTGGCAGTAATATTTAGGCTTTGCCGGCCACATACTGTCTCTGTTCCATGTTTGTTTGGCTGGTTGGTTTGTTGTTTTTGAGACAAGTCTCCCCCTGTCACCCAGGCTGGAGTGCAGTGGCACAATCACAGCTTACTGCAGCCTCAACCTCCTGGGCTCAAGCCATCCTCCCACCTCAGCATCCGAGGTAGCTCGGGGCATGCCACCACACTCGGCTAATTTTTTTGTAGATGTAGTTTTGCCATGTTGCCTAGGCTGGTTTCAAACTCCTGGGTTCCAGCAATCCGCCCGTCCTGACTTCCCAAAGTGCGGGGATTACAGGTGTGACCCACCATGCCCTGCCTATTGCATGTTTTTTGTTTTTTGAGATGGAGTCTCTCTCTGTCTCCTAGGCTGGAGTGCAGCAGTGGTTGAGCTTGGCTCACTGCAACCTCTATCTCCTGGGTTCAAGCAATTCTCCTGGCTCAGCCTCACGAATAGCTGGGATTACAGGTGCCTGCCACTATGCCTGGCTAATTTTTGTATTTTCACCATGTTGGCCAGGCTGGTCTCGAACCCCTGACCTCAGGTGATCCACCCACCTCGGCCTCCCAAAGTGCTGGGATTACAGTCATGAACCACCACACCCAGCCCTCTTGCATGTTTTTGTGTTTTGTTTGTTTTTAACACTTTAAAAATGTAAGGCAGATTCTTAGTTTTTAGACCGTACAAAAATAGGCCATTCAAGCCATGCTGTAGAGGGCAGAGCAACAGGTGGAGTTTTGAAGCAAATAACCTTGTAAAGTTCCTTCCAGCCTGAAATCCTGAGCCTGTGAAGCAGCGGACGCCCTTTGTTGAGAATCATGAACTTGCTCTGTGACCCTGGGCAAACTGCTTCTCCTCTTAGGGCCTTAGCATCCCCACCAATAAAACAGGCCTAAGAACACCAGAGAAAGGAGAGAAAGCGTTGTGGGCAAAGTGCATGTTTATTTGTTTATTTATTTATCAAAACAATTTTCACCAAGGTCATACTCTGTACCAGGCACTGGGAATACAGTAATAAGCAAACAGCCAAGGTCTGCTGGCCTCACAGAATTTGTAATCTAGCTGGAGTGATAGATAAGTAAATAATCATAAGACTCTATAATTATGAAGGATAATAAGAGCTTTGAGGAAGTACAGGGGCCTTGGCCTGCTCCAGTTTGTTAGTGCTTGGTCTGGTTTCTTCAAGATGCTTAAGCGTTAACCAGGTGAAACAGGGATGGGAGGGAGAAAGAAGATTCCCTCAAAAAAAGAACAGCAGGTCAGGCACAGTGACTTACACCTGTGGTCCCAGCACTTAAGGAGGCTGAGGCAGGAGGATTGCTTGAGCCCAGGAGTTCAAGATTAGCCTGGGTAACACAGTGAAACCCGATTTCTACACACACAAAAAAAAAAATCAAAAAATTAGCCAGGTATAGTAGCATGCACCTGTAGTCTCAGCTACTCGGAAGGCTGAGATGGGAGGATCACTTGAGCCCAGGAGGTCAGAGTGCAGTGAGCCCTCTTGTTTGTTTTTAGCTCTTTTAAAACCTTCCTAACAAGGAAGATTCTCAGTTGTTAGGCCATACAAAATACAAAAATAGGCCACTCAAGCCCTGCTGTAGAGGGCAGAGCAACAGGTGGAGTTTTGAAGCAAACAACCTTGTAAAGTTCTTTCCAGCCTGAAATCCTGAGCCTGTGAAGCAGCGGAAGCCCTTTGACGGTGCCACTGCACTCCAGCCTGAGTAACACAGCAAGACTAAAAAAAAAAAAAAAAAAAAAAAAACCAGCAGGTCCAAAGATCCAGAGACTAGAAAGATTATGGAGTTTTCAAAGAATAGCAAGAATGAGCCAGAATGGCCAGAGCAGAGAGACGGTATAAGCTGGAACTGAGAGGGTCAGGCAGGGGCCAGGCCACAAGAGCTATGTGAAGGATTTGAGTCTTTATCCTAATGATGGCAGCAAGTACTCACATGCCAGACACTGGTCTAAGTGCCTTCCATATGTTATCTCATGTAATCCTTCCAGCGACACTAATGTAGGGGACAATTTTTATCCCTGTTTTACAGATGATAAAATCGAGGCACAGAAAGTCTCAGTAACATATCAGGATCACATAATAAGCCACAGAACCCAAATTTAAACCTAGGCAGTCTAGTTCCAACATCCACCCGCATCCATTACACCATACTGCCTTTCAGAGCAATAATGTGCCATTGAAGTGCTGCGATGGAGATGGGGTAGCAGAATCAGATTTGATTTGTGAAAAGATTGCTGTGGCTATGGGTTCTTATCACTCTAATCACTGCTTGCACCATCCTTGGGGAAGACACTGGGAGTTATCAGTCTCTGTCTGGTGTTGTGCTGGTGCTGGCTTGCAAAAACTAACTGTGCACATCTGTTCCCAACTCCCCGATCAATGATGTCACATTAGTAGCCTGAAATCAGCTAAGGTGAGAGTATTTACACCACAGAAAGGGGCACACACTACAAACCAGGGTCTGCTTTTCTCTGTCAAGCTGGCTGATAAACAGTTACCAACACATCACTATCTCTGCCTCACCCCTATAGCGTCTCGAAGTCCCTGTCCACGTCCTTCAATTTCCAGCCCCCATGTCTTGAAGGATGAGACAGGAAGGTGAGGGCCCTGAGTCTAGGAGTACAAAGGCCTAGATTAGATTATAGCCCAGCTCTGCTAGGCAGAGGAGTCGTTCCTGGCCCATTCTCTTCCACCCCAGGTCTGGAGGGGTGTGGGCACATCAGTGTCTCAGCCCCTGTCGTCCGCCTGGGGGATCCCATCACGGCCTCCTGCATCATCACGCAGAAATGCAGCCACCTGGACCCGGAGTCACAGATTCTCTGGAGACTGGGAGCAGAGCTTCAGCCTGGTGGGAGGCAGCAGCGTCTGTCTGATGGGACCCAGGAATCTACCATCACCCTGCCCCACCTCAACCACACTCGGGCCTTTCTCTTCTGCTGCCTTAACTGGAGCAACACCGTGCAGATCCTGGACCAAATTGAGCTGCACGCAGGCTGTAAGTCCCTGCAGCCATCCATCTACTCTGCTTCCAATACCTGCCAATACTAATAAGAATATTACTGGCCAGGTACAGTGGCTCATGCCTGTAATCCCAGCACTTTGGGAGGCCAAGGCAAGGAGATCAACTGAGGTCAGGAGTTTGTGAGCAACCTGGCCAACATGGCAAAACCCCGTCTCTACTAAAAATACAAAAAATTAGCCAGGCATGGTGGTGGGCAACTGTAATCCCAGCTACTCGGGAGGCTGAGACAGGAGAGAGAATGGCTCAAACCCGGGAGGCAGAGGTTGCAGTGAGCCAAGATCACGCCACTGCACCCCAGCCTGGGCAACAAGAGCGAAACTTCATCTCAAAAAAAAATAATATTATGTATTGAGCTCTTGCCTAATAAGCACTTTATGGGCATAATATCAGGTAACAGTAGTATCAGTTGGTACTACTATTTAGCCCCACTTTGCGGTGAAGAACTGAGATCCAAGGAGGGTAAGCGACTTGCCCATCGCATATTAATACGATGGAGGCAGTGTGGCTCTAAAGCCAATGTGATGACCGCTACTCTAAACAGCCCAAGTCCTCAGCCATCAGAGGGTGCCTCCAAGGAGAACATTCTCTACCAGCTGGGGTTGTCCTCTGCTTCTCCTCCACCCCCATTTCAACCTTCCTTTCAAACTGAGCAGGATGGAGTTTATACCAAGCTGAGGCATAAGAAAAAACAAAGACCAAGGTTCTTGTTTAAGAATCAGTAATGGACTGGGTGCAGAGGCTCATGCCCGTAATCCCAGCACTTTGGGAGGCCGAGGTGGGTGGATCATTTGAGGTCAGGAGTTTGAAACCAGCCTGGCCAACATGGAGAAACCCGTCTCTACTAAAAATACAAAAAATTAGCCAGGCGAGCTGAGATCGCGCCATGGCACCCCAGCCTGGCTGACAGAGCAAGACTCCATCTCAAAAAAAAAGCATCAGTAATGGCCACTGCTAACATTTATGTGGCATTTCCTGTATGTCAGGCACTGTTCTGAGCACTTCAGAGTGAGTCATTTAGAGTGACATTAGAGTGAGTCATTTAGCCCTCACAATAATGCTAGGGGGTGGGTATTTTACCATTAACCCCATTTTACAGATGAGGATGCTGAGGCACAGAGCAGTTAAATAATTTCAAGATCACAGGGCTAGGGAATGGCAGGACCAGGATAAAAACCCAAACACTGCACTGTCACTGACAAAGGGTCTGGAGTTGGGGGGCCTGGAAACGGGGCACCATTGTGCTGCTGGGGGCCTGTGATGCTTGCCCCTGTGCGTGCCTGTAACTTAGCTTCCCCCAGGGCTGCCCTTCCAGAGCCACTCTGTCTGGAGACGGCAGGGACCAACAAGGTGACAACAGAGGAACCGAGCCAGGGCAAGGCAACACGGCCAACTGGTCCCAGAGGGAGCTTTCTGAGTGCTCTGAGTGGTCCCACCCAAAGCCCTCACACTCTTCCCACCTACATGCAGACCCTCCAGCTGTACCCCACAACCTCTCCTGCCTCATGAACCTCACAACCAACAGCCTCAACTGCCAGTGGGAGCCAGGACCCGAGACCCACCTACCCACCAACATCACTCTGAAGAGCTTCAAGTGAGGAGGGGCCCCCACCCCGGTCCCATCCCATTGGGTTCTGGGATGAGCCATGGGTAGGATGGTGAGCATGCCTCTGGGAGGGAGAAGGGAGCCTCACTTTCTTCCTCTGCTTGACACCCAAGCCTGGACTATTGGCAGGAGCCGGGCCAACTGTCAGACCCAAGAGGACTCCATCCGGGACTGTGTGCCCAAGGATGGGCAGAGCCGCTGCTCCATCCCACGCAGACACCTGCTGTTGTACCAGAATATGGTCATCTGGGTGCAGGCAGAGAACGCGCTGGGGACCAGCATGTCCCTACAACTGTGCCTTAATCCCATGGACGTTGGTGGGTTATGCTGGGTGCAGGGGAGGGAAGGGATCCCCAAAACAGGCAGACACAGAGAGGAATGGAGTGGGAAACACAGACCCAGCGACAGACAAGGAGACACTGGAAGATCTAGAGACAAAGGCAGAGAAGAGAGACAGAGACAAAGAGGGGTGCAGCTGGGGACAGAGAAATAGGGACACAGACCCAGAGGCAGGAATAGACACAGAAGCAAGGAGACACATTCAGTCATGCTTTCAGCGCGTTTCCTGAAGCACCTACTATGTGTTAGGCACTGCTCTAGGTACTGGGGATGCAGCAGTAAACAAAGCATCCAAAATCCTGCCCTCCGAATGTTGGATTCCAATGGGAAATTAACTAAGGTAGAATGTCAGATGGCAATAAGCAGAAAGGAGAAATTAAGGAGGAGAAGGACACAGAGAGAGGGGAAGGGGAGCAGTGGCTATTTCAATAGGTTGGTCAAGAAAGGCCTCACTAACAGGGTGACAATTGAGCAGATCCTTGAAGGAAATGAGGGAGCAAGCCGCTGGCTATCTGGAGGGAAAACATTTCAAGCAGAAGTAACAACCAGTGCAAAGTAACAACCAGTGCATAGGCCCTGTAGCAACAGCAAGAAACAGAGACCTAGAGGGGAACAAAGACTCGCAGAGACTGAACCACAGAAACCTGCCATGGCAATGTGGACAGACAGTGAACCACAGACAGGGAGACAAGAGGGAGCTAAGGCAGAGCCCTCTAGGGTGGGGCAGGGAGAGCTTCTGACAGCCCCACTCCTTGCAGTGAAACTGGAGCCCCCCATGCTGCGGACCCTGGACCCCAACCCTGAAGCGCCCCCTCCCGAGCCAGGCTGCCTACACTTGTGCTGGGAGCCATGGAAGCCAGGCCTGTTTATAAATCAGAAGTGTGAGCTTCGCCACAAGCCACAGCGTGGAGAGGCCAGCTGGGCACTGGTGAGGCGGAGGGCAACCTGGAGAGCCTAAGATGGTGGGGACAGGGGGCAGGGTAACTTGGGCTCACGCTGGCCTTGGAATGGCCCAGAGATCCAAGGCTCAGAGTCATGTCCACCCCCTACCAGGTGGGCCCCCTGCCCTCAGAGGCCTTTCAGTATGAGCTCTGTGGGCTCCTCCCAGCCACGACCTACACCCTGCAGATACGCTGCATCCGCTGGCCCCTGCCTGGCCTTTGGAGCAACTGGAGTCCCAATCTGGAGCTGAGAACTACTGAACGGGGTAAGGATGTGATGAGGGGCTGGGAGCAGCCATCAGTATCCAGTCCAGGCCCCAGGGCCCTCCCTGACTGGCACCCTCTCTTCTTGTTCCATCCACAGCCCCCACTGTCAGACTGGACATATGGTGGCGGCAGAGGCAGCTGGACCCTAGGACAGTGCAGCTGTTCTGGAAGGTGACTCCCTCTGAAGGCCACCCCTCTACCTTGACATCTCCTCTAATCTAAATAGACCCCTGCAAACCGGGGCTTAGGACCCCGAGAGGTCTAGGAAGTGTGGATGCATTTATATGTGATCTGCATGCACTTTGCATGTGCCTTGGGGGCTGAGTTAGCTTTTGGAGAGACTACAACGCAGGGCACAGGGCGGTTCAGTGAATCGTTAAAAGCAAGCTGTGTGCACTGACTTGTTTCTTCCTGCCCTCCAGCTTCTTCCTGCCCTCCTGCCTAGAACCTAGCACAAGGGAATAGAGGGGAAAGGGGCGGGGGATGAGAAGCCTGGCCCCCAGCCTGGGGAGGCTCCATTCATATGATCCATCCACACCACCTAGAGGCTCTCCCCTACTCAAGATGAGCTCACATCCCCTTCTCTTCTTCGTCCTGTGCCCCATAGCCAGTGCCCTTGGAAGAAGACAGCGGACAGATCCAAGGTTACCTGGTTTCTTGGAGACCCTCAGGCCAGGCTGCAGCCATCCTGCCCCTCTGCAACACCACAGAGCTCAGCTGCACCTTCCACCTGCCTTCAGAAGCCCAGGAGGTGACCCTTGAGGCTTATAACTCAGCTGGGACCTCTCGTCCCACCCCAGTGGCCTTCTCAGAGAGCAGAGGTAAAGGGGGCTGGCAGCCAGAAGAACACTGGTCAAGTGTGTCAATTCAAAGGCTAGATTGCCTGGGTTCAAATCTAGTCCTATTGGCTGGGTGCAGTGGCTCACTCCTGTAATCCCAACACTTTGGGAGGCCAAGGCAGGCAGATCACCTGAGGTCAGGAGTTCAAGATCAGCCTGGCCAACATGGTGAAACCCTGTTCCTACTAAAAATACAAAAATTAGCCAGGCATGGTGGCGTGGCCTGTATTCCCAGCTACTTGGGAGGCTGAGGCAGAAGAATTGCTTGAATGTGGGAGCAACATGAGATTACGCCATTGCACTCCAGTCTGGGTGATAGAGGGAGATTCCGTCTGAAAAAAAAAAAAAAAAATCTAGTCCTATCACTTGCTAATAGTGTGACCTGAGCAGGTTACCTCCCTTCCCCAGCCTCTGTTTCCACATCCAGCAGATGGGGATGATAACAGTGCCTACTGAGGTATGGCATGGGAAGTACACGAGTTAAGACAAGGGCCTAGTACAAAGTAACTGCTCTCCATGTGTCTGCTGTTATTATCATTAGCCAGAACCAGGTGAAGCTCACACACACACACACACACACACACACACACACACACACAGCCCATTCTGCCAAGAAAGCTGAGAGAGAAAGCCCCAGGCTTTTCCACCTGGAACATGATCTATGACTTCATTGTTCATTCTTAGGAAATCAGCTGCCACTTTCCTAAACGTGGGTCCTCAGAAGGTGGAACTAATCACAATAACAATAATAATAGCTAATATTCCCACTTACTAGCTGTGTGATCTTAGATAAGTTTATTAACCTCTCTGTGTCTTTCAGCTTCCTCATTAATAAAATGGGGACAAGAGTAGTACTTCCTGGGTATGACTATTAAAGGACTCAGTGAATTAAAATATAACAAGGAGTTGGGTACAGTGGCTCATGCCAGCACTTTGGGAGGCTGAGGCAGGCAGATCACCTGAGGTCAAGAGGTCAAAACCAGCCTGGCCAACATGGCGAAACCCCATCTCTACTAAAAATACAAAAATTAGCCTGGCACGGTGACAGGTGCCTGTAAACCCAGCTACTTGGGAGGCTGAAGCAGGAGAATCACTTGAACCAGGATGGCGGAGGCCCTTCAGTATGAGCTCTACGGGCTGGAGTGCAATGAGCCAAGATTGCACCACTGCACTCCAGCTTGGACGGCAGAGCATGACTCCGCATAAAAAATAAAATAAGGCCAGAGGTGGTGGCTCACACCTACAGTCTCAGCACTTTGGGAGGCCTAGGCGGGCGGATCACGAGGTCAGGAGTTTGAGACCAGCCTGATCAACATGGTTAAACCCCCTATCTCTACTAAAAATACAAAAATTAGCTGGGTGTGGTGGCAGGCGCCTGTAATCCCAGCTACTCAGGAGGCTGAGGGGAGAAGAACTGCTTGAACCCAGGAGGTGGAGGTTGCAGTGAGCCAAGATCGTGCCACTGCACTCCAGCCTGGGTGACAGAGCGAGAGCCCATCTCAAAAATAAATAAATTAATTGAATAAAGCAAAGTAAGGAAAAGTGTAAAGTAAAATAAAATCAAATAAAATACATCAAGGATTATGCCTGACACATACCAAGAGCCATACAGTGTTAGCTGTCACCACTATCAAGAACTACTCTGCTCCTGTATGAGGTGCCTGTAATTAAAAAGAAGAAAGAAAAAAAAAAGAACTGCTCTGTGCCAGGCATATGCTAGGCTTGTTCCATGCATCAAGTCATTTAATCTGTACTGACATCCTATGAGGCAGGAACTTTTATCATCATTTCCACTTCACAGATGAGGAAACTGAGACTCAGATGTTGACCTACCCAAGGTCACCCAGCCTGTAAGTAGCAAAGCCAGGATTTGAACCCAGGCTTCTGGCTCCAGGGCCTGCGTACTTTTCACCTTCATTCCACCATTTCCCATTGTCTCCAGGCCCAGCCCTGACCAGACTCCATGCCATGGCCCGAGACCCTCACAGCCTCTGGGTGGGCTGGGAGCTCCCCAGTCCACAGCCTCAGGGCTATGTGATTGAATGGGGCCCGGGCCCCCCCAGCACAAGCAACAGCAACAAGACCTGGAGGATGGAACAGAGCGGGAGCATCACGGGGTTTCTGCTGAAGGGTGAGGCTGGCCTGGAAAGATGGGCAGGACCAGGGACAAAGGGAGGCAGTACTCGTCTGACAATAAGCACGGGGCAGCCTGAACTGCCCTAGAGGCATGGATTCTCCAGGCTTTCTTGATCCTTCACTGTTCCCATTTCATATCCTCATAATCCGGAAGTTCTTCCTACAGTCTAACCTAATCCTTTTTCTATAGCCCTGACCCTGCCACCCTTTTAGCTCTCTCTTCCACTTTTCTTCCCTAATTCTCATCAAATGATCTAAAGAAGAGATTGTGGAGGTTAACCTCAAATCATGAGGCCAGGGTAGCCCTAACTAGAGGTCTGAGGCTAGCTCCTGATCATCAGCACAGGTTAGCCCCTAACAGGAATGCCTACCCCATTTTCTCTCTACAGAGAACATCAGGCCCTTTCAGCTCTATGAGATCACTGTGACTCCCTTGTACCAGGACGCCATGGGACCCTCCCAGCATGTCTACACCTACTCCCAAGAAAGGGGTTCGTCAACCATCAGGCCCCTTTCCAGAATCCTCTCCTCTCTCTTCCAAGGCTCTGCCTGGTCCCCAGCAATCAGGAATATAGGGAACACCAACTTCCTACCATACTTCTGGCCCTGGAGAGGATCTCTCCCAATCCCCTGGCTTACACCTGATCCCTACAGCTGGACAGAAATCAGGTGCTGGGATAGAAATTGAGTAGGGAGGTAGCAAAATTCAAGGAGCAAACCTGGCAAAAATCAGTCCATTTCCCAGACAAAAATAAGGTGTTAATATGTAACAGAACTTGGACAGAGGGGCTGGGTACAGTGGCTCACACCTGTTATCCTAACACTCTGGGAGGCCAAGGTAGGCAGATCACCTGAGCTCAGGAGTTTGAGACCAGCCTGGGCAACTTTGTCTCTACAGAAAAATAAATAAATAAATAAATAAACAAACAATTAGCTGGGTGCAGTGGCACGTGCCTATAGCCCCAGCTACTTGAGAGGCTGAGGTGGGAGGATCAGATCACTTGAGCCCAGGAGGTCGAGGCTGTAGTGAGCCAAGATGGAGCCACTACACTCCAGCCTGGGTGACAGAGCAAGACCCTGTCTCAGAACAAAACAAAAGAAATTGGACAGAGGACCTGGCATAAATTCAGAGAGTGAGTGGTAGAAATCAGACAGTAAATCAGATGAAATCAGGCCTGGTAGAAATCAGAAAGTGAGACTTTAGAGTCAAGCAGAGCCAGGTTCAAATCCTGGCTCAGACACTTATTAGCAGTAGGCAGAAGCTGGATTAAATCCCTGGGAAAATGAGGCTTGGGCATGAGTCCCCTTGGGCTCTTTCTCATCCACCCTGCAGTGGCTGGGAAGCCACAGGAAGTACAATCGGGCTCTTGCTCTGCCCCACTCCCTTTACCCCCTGCACCTCTTTCTTCCCACAGGCCCCTCCCGTGCCCCAGAGCTGCGTCTAAACCACATTGGCAAGACCTGGGCACAGCTGGAGTGGGTGCCCGAGCCCCCTGAGCTGGGGAAGAACCCCCTGACCCACTACACTATCTTTTGGACCAACGCTCAGAACCAGTTCTTCTGTGAGTCTATCCACAGTTCCCCACAGCCCCAGAAGGCCCAGGAGGGGGTGCTCAGCTGCCATGGAGGCAGCTTTGGCATCCAGGCCTAGGCTGACCATACACCCCTCCCAGCCGCCATCCTGAATGCCTCGTCCCGTGGCTTTGTCCTCCATGGCCTGAAGCCCGCCAGTCTGTATCACGTCCACCTCATGGCTGCCAGCAAGGCTGGGGCTGTCAACAGTACAGTCCTCAACCTGATGACCTTGACCCCAGGTAAGGCGAGATGGGGTCTGGGCAAGATGGCTGTTGGGAGGGTACCCCAACCAAAGGTTGCTGATTTTGAGAGTAGAAGGGGACTGACTTTGAATCCCCTGGTCAGAGGGAGGAGACCCAGCCTTCCCCACACACATTCTAACTTCTTCCGGCTCTCCCCTCACTGCAGAAGGGTCCGAGCTACACATCCTTCTGGGCCTGTTCGGCCTCCTGCTCTTGCTCACCTGCCTCTGTGGAACTGTCTGGCTCTGCTGCAGCCCCAAGTGAGTCCCTTTGAGAAACCTGAGATCCTGCTTCCCTGACCCACAGGGAACCTCAGGTCAAGGTGGGCCCATCTAAGTCCCTTCCAACCTTCCCAGACTTTGGGGCCCATGTCTGAGAGTCCCAGCCCCAGCTTGTTCTCTGTGCACGAAGCGCAGCTGCACCTGTTCAGGTGGGGTGGGTGGGACAAAGGGTGGAAAGATCGGAGGGTGTGTCTGACCCAGCCTCCATCTGCCCCCTTTTGCAGCAGGAAGAATCCCCTCTGGCCAAATGTCCCAGATCCAGCTCACAGCAGCCTGGGCTCCTGGGTGCCCACCACCATGGAGGAGGTGAGAATCCAGGAGGGAGAGGGAAATGGGGTGGGGATGTTGACCCAGGCTCAGTGAAGGGACACCTCCTGAAGCCAAGTACTCAGGCCTTCCTGTCACTTCCAGCAACATCCCCTCCCTTTGGGGTGAAGCAGACCCAAGTTTGAATCCCAGCTCTGTCCATCTCACAGCCTCAGTCAGCTCCCTGTAATATGGAAAGACTGACCATGCTGAGTCTGAACGGTGCGTGGCATGTGTCAGGCATGTATCAAGAACATAACAGTGCTTTGCAAGTGGAACCCTTTGTGTTCTAGCAGTAGCAGCAGGAATGTCCCCACCACTGCCAGAACCCAGACAGGGACAGTGGCTGGGGCAGACATCTGAAATGAGCCGTGCCCTCACCCCACATCCTTGTGTGCAGGAGGCCTTCCAGCTGCCCAGCCTCGGCACGCCACCCATCACCAAGCTCACAGTGCTGCAGGAGGAGAAGAAGAAGCCAGTGCCCTGGGAGTCCCATAACAGCTCAGAGACTTGTGGCCTCCCCACTCTGGTCCAGCCCTATGTGCTCCAGAGGGACCCCAGAGCAGCTTCCACCCAGCCCCAATCCCAGTCTGGCACCAGCGATCAGGTCCTTTACGGGCAGCTGCTGGGCAGCCCCACAAGCCCAGGGCCAGGGCACTACCTCCGTTGCGACTCCACTCAGCCCCTCTTGGGGTGTGTCAGCCCCAGCCCCAAGTCCTATGAGAACCTCTGGTTCCAGGCCAGCCCCCTGGGGACCCTGGCAGCCCCAGCCCCAAGCCAGGAGGACGACTGTGTCTTCGGGCCACTGCTCGACTTCCCCCTCCTGCAGGGGATCCAGGTCCATGGGGTGGAGGGGCTGGGGAGCTTCTAGGGCTTCCTGGGATTCTCTTCTTGGGCCTGCCTCTTAAAGGCCTGAGCTAGCTGGAGGAGAGGGGACGGTCCAAAAGCCCATCACTAAAAACTACCCCAGCCCAGGCTCTCCCCCATTAGCCATCAGCATCTCCCTCTCCTCCCAATCTCGGTAGGGTGGGCTTCCCAGGCAACCTGCATACTTTAAGGACCAGATCATGCTCCATCGGCACCATCCAATGGCCTTTTGTGCTTGTTTCCTATAATTTCAGTATTGTAAACTACTTTTTGGTTTTGAGTTTTTGTTGTTGCTTATAGACACTCTTGAGTGTAACTGAGTCTCTGTTATTTATTTTTCAAGGCCCAGCAGTCAGGGAGAAACCTCTTAGAGTTGCTCCTTCCTTCCCTCTTCTTCTTTCTTCCCTCCCTCTCTTCCTTCCTCCTTTCCTTCCCTTCCTTTCTCTCTTCCTTTCTTCTTCCATTCCTTGCCTTCCTTCCTTGCATTCCTTCCTGCCTGCCTGCCTGCCTCCCTTCCTTCTCTTCCCTTCCCTCCCTTCCTTCCCTCCCTCACTCCCTTCCTTCCTTCCCTTCCTTCCTTCTGCCAGCTCTCAGGATCTAGGCCCTGTGCAAATGACTCGGCTCAGTTCACACTCAGAGAGCTTCATTCTAGCATTGGGGACTTGAAAACTGATCCTTACGGCACAGTGACATGGGTTACATGGGGGGAGTGAGAGTGCAATGGGACACAGTGAAGAGATCTTGGAAAAAAACTAACTCCTGTTGGGGAAATATAATTGAAAACAAAAATCCCCTGCCAACCCAGAAAACCCCTCCACAAGGGTAAAAAAGAAACAGTGTTATTATTGAATAAGCATTAAACCAGAATGTGATACACATCACAAGCAATCCACTAAAGAGACTGCAAAGACAGAAAAAAATATTACCCTTTTATATAGCCAAGTGAATACAACTTATTGTATCCATTTTCTCAAGATAAACAATAACTGGTCCTCAAGAAAGAGGACTTGGCGCACCTCACTCTAAATTTACCTAGTAAGCGGCAGCCACCTGCGTCTGCTAATTGCCCTTATCCAAAGGAAAAATCGATTTCTCCTATCTTAATGACAACAGGTAGGTTGCAACTAAGAGCTAGGCACCAACTCAAGTTAGGCTCCTACCATCCCTCAGCAGCTGAGAGAGCATTATCCTCCTCAATTGTTACATTTCAAAGGGATAGCTCCCAGGTCCTGGAAAAAAAAACATTCCGGGGTTGTAAAACTGGTAAGAGGTTTATTTACCTTTTAAAAAGATTTACATTCATCGCAAAGCAGTAGAGAAGGTATTCACAATTACAAGTTTTCTAAAGTAAATGCTCTCAGAAAAGTGAGGGAAAGAAGTCTTTTCCCCTGTTGCGCCATGGAAAATTAACTTTTCTTTTTCTTCTAATTTGTATTCACCCTTACACCACTCGTTTCACAAATAACATCACCATTAAGATTTACTAAATGTTCTGAGAGAATGCTTGGCAATGTGTGCATTCAACTTCCAGAGGAAAAAAATAAATAAAGAAAAGAAAAAGAAAAAAAAAGATTTATTAAATGCAGGCCGGGCGCGGTGGCTCACGCCTGTAATCCCAACACTTTAGGAGGCCGAGGCGGGTGGATCATGAGGTCTGGAGTTCAAGACCAGCCTGGCCAAGATGTTGAAACCCCCCGTCTCTACTAAAAATACAAAAATCAGCCGGGCGCGGTGGCAGGCGCTACTAGGTAGGCTGAGGCAAGAGAATCGCTTGAACCCTGGGGGCGGAGGTTGCAGCGAGCCGAGATCGTGCCACTGCACTCCAGCCTGGGTGACATAGTGAGACTCCGTCTCAAAAAAAAAAAAAATTTAGTAAATGCTCACTATATACCAGGGGCTCTGCATACAACTGCTTCAGTTAATCCTCTCAACAACGTGAAAGAGAGATATTGTTATTACTATCCCTCCAGGGCCCACAAAGGTTAAGTGACTTGCCCACAAGATCACACGTTGAGTAAATGGCTGAGTTAGGACTCCAGACCAGGGCTGTGCGATTCTAAAACCAGCAACTTTAGTCTCCAGGTTAGGAGGGTGCCAGAGAGAAGGCTGAAACCTAGCAGCAGTTCTTACAGGGGCCTATCCTTGACTTAGGGACTGAAGGGTGCGGTGAGGTGGAGAGGGGATTGGGTTGGCGGCAGAAGGCTACCCCAGGCGCCATGGAACTCCCAAAATAACCCCGGCCCGAGGCCAGGGAGTACTGAGAGATAAAGGACAGGTTGCACGCCCTCCAGAAAGCGGCATTTTACAATTTAGACAGCACCCCAGCACACAGTTAAACGTGGGCACACGACCACGCCCCGATTTCGCGCGGCTGGAACTTGCGCCCAGCCATCAGAGTCCCGCCCGCCAATCCATTCTCTCGGTCTTCGTCTGCTCCGGTATCGCAACTGCCTCGATTGGTCGAGCCTGGGCCAGCATGGCGGCGCCCATGTAACCCGGTCTGTGCCGCAAAGGGAACGGCGGCCGCGGCGCGGGCCCCGCGGGGGTTAGAGGTTACCATGCTGAGAGCCGCGTGGAGGGCGCTGAGTTTGATTCGGACCCAGGCAGTCACCCAGGCCCCAGGCCCCGGGCTGCCGAGCGGTGGGAGCGCCAGGTTTCCTTCCAACCAGTGGGGCCTGCAGCCTCGAAGTGAGGAGCTGAGTAATGGGACTGCGGGCGTAGGGAAACAGGGTTTGGCAGAGATAGGGGATAAGGGAGCACAGGAATAGGGGAGATGCAAGGGTCAGGATGAGGGAGAAAGGGTGGTGGCTGCGCTAAAGGTGAGACAAGGTGTGAGACGCAAGGGGTAGGGAAGAAATGGGGCAGCGGTTAGGCTCAGAAGCGCATAGACCTTGGCAGACGGGCAATGCGAGGGGCACAGAAAGGAATTGAGGGTGGACTACTTGAGGCGATAGGCCTCAGCCCTCCTCTCTTTTAGGTCTCCTCCAGGCCACGCGCAGATATGTCATCCAGAAACCAGGTAGGAGTTCCTGGGGTGGGACTTGGGGCGGAAGAAGGACCTCCTGTAAGGCTTAGGGTGGGTAAGGGCACCGATGTGGCGAGTGAGAGCCACTAGATGGGGTGAGCGAGAGGTCCTGAGCAGAAGACCCCACGTCCACCTTACCCAAAACCCTAGGCCTGCAGCCTGTATGGAGAGAGAGGGGTGTGAAGGGCGGGAGCAGGAGCTTTACAGGTGAATGAGTGAAAATGAATTTGCCAGACGGAGTGCATGCATGGCTGGCATCACCCAGGCTCTATCTAGAGTGTTGCATTTTTTATCTGCACTTCTGAGATGCAGGATGTAGTTTCCCATTGCAAGTCAGTATGCATAGTAATTCAGATCCCTCTTACTAGGTAAATGATATGGGGCGAGGTACTTCCTGTCTCTGATTCTTATTTCTAAAGTGAGTGTGAAAGTATCCATTTGCAAGGATTGTTAGGATTCAGTGATAACACATGAAAAGCATCCTTAGCACTATGCTCAATTAAATATATTAATAGTATATATTAGAATTTATTGTCTGGGGCCAGATACAGTGGTTTATGCCTGTAATCCCAACACTTTGGGAGGCCGAGGCAGGCAGATCACTTGAATTCAGGGGTTCGAGACCAGCCTGGCCAACATGGTAAAACCCTGTGTCTACTAAAAATACAAAAGAAGTTAGGGGTGTGGTACGCACACCTGTAATCCCAGCTACTCAGAAGGCTGAGGCAGGAGAATCACTTGAACCTGGGAGACGGAGGTTGCAGTGGGCCGAGATCGTGCCATTGCACTCCAGCCTAGGTGACAGACCCAAGACTCCATCTCAAAAAATAAAAATAAAAATTTATTGGCTGGACATGGCCCCAACACTTTGGGAGGCCAAGGCTGGAGGATCACTTGAGGCCAGGATCAAGACCAGCCTGTGCAACATAGCAAGACCCTGTCTCTACAAAAAATTAAGTAGAATTTATTGCCATTAATATATTTTAATGTAATAATTTTTTTCTGACTCCCTGTCAGAACCAACTTGAGCTGTTACAGACAGAAGAGGCCTGATAATGTTATTTGCATAGCAGGGTCTGACTGGAGAGGATAAATCCATTTACCCTCTGCCTCTCCCTCACCTCCAAAGGACAGCATGGGTGCACACATCAAGTCTGAGATTTTCCTGTGATCTCTACTTGGTGCTTACATTTCAGGCATCATACAGCTAGCTGCCTTTCCTCAACCCCCTTATTTCATTTATTCAGTCAGTCAGCAAGTGTTTGTTGAGTGCCTTGTCAAGGCTAAGCCGTGGACCAGACTATGGTGGATTCTAAGGAGGTCAAACTCTGTCCTGTCCACAGGAGGATGCATCCTAGTGGGGGATCTGAGAACTGTAGTCAGACAGGGGTGTGAAAGGTACAGGCACAGTGTAGGGTCTTGAGAAAAGCCATCAACCCCCAGTATGAAATATCAAATCAGGTGCCCACAGAGTTTGCAGAGGAGAAACTGAGCCCAGAGATATCCAGTGCCTTGCTTGAGACCCTGGATGTCTGTTCCAGAGTTGGAGAGTGGGTGAGAAGAGCCAAGTCTGGGAGGATGGGTGGCGAGAATTGATTCTGGGTGTTTTCTATCCCTATATTTACTTAACAGTCCAGCCCAGGCAAGATGATGACCCACCTCCTTCTACACTGCTCCAAGACTACCAGAATGTCCCTGGAATTGAGAAGTAAGCAGGAAGAAACCTAGTAGAGGAGTCAGGGGACCCTGGGAGGACTGTCAGGGAATGGGGAAAGACAGTGGCTTTGAGACTTGGCTTGCTGTAGCTGAAGCTTGATATAGAAGGAGGCAGGGGCCCAGGTGTGGTGCGGATGGGTGGTCAGCAAGGCAGATGGTACTCATGGAGCTCGGCTACTTGGGGGTTTTTTTGTACTCTAGATGAAGACCCTGTACCACTAGATTCCAGGAAGCTAACATGCTTCACAGGTCTTTGTAGAAATCTCTCATCTCTTGTTCCTCACAAAAGTTCTGTGCATCCATTTTATAGATTTTCAAGCTGCCCACTGTGATACAGTTCTAAGGGGCAGAGCTAGAGTTGGAATCCAGGGCTGATGACACCAAAGCCAGAGGCCCTCTGCTCAGTTCCTGTCCAGTGCGGTGGGAGCTGGTCAGTCCCTCCAGTCCTCACTGTGCAATTTAACTTGAAATGTCTCAAAACAGATTGAACCATGTTCTAACTAAAATGGAAATCCTCTCCTTGCCCTCCCTGTGATGAGACCAGAACACTCGAGCTGACAGCCCCAGTTTCTATAGTTTTCAGCCAGATCCACACTGACTTTTAATCCC
>PVKV010015532.1:0-37914 GCA_004027835.1 Alouatta palliata
CACACACACACACACACACACACACACACACACACACGCACACACACACACACACACACACACACACACTTGAGAAAAACTAGTTTTCCTACGCATGTGCTATGTAAAAACAAAGCCCTGTTCTTGGTGCTTTACCACCAAGTTGTGTGTGTGGGAGTTTATGCTACATCTGCTTGTGTTAGGGGAGACAGATAGTGTCTCTGCTGTCAGCCACTCTTCACACGTGAACCCTGCTGTGATGCCCACCTGGTTTCTCTCTCTAAAGCAGTCGGAGTCTATTGCATTTCACCATGGACTTGGCACTGCTTCAGCTTGTGTCTAAAGACAGTTGGTAAGGGGCTGGTGCTATAACCTTAGCACCCTTCTCAAGTGGACTAAATCTTGCATCATCGTGGGGTACCGTAACAAGTAGGCCCCGTTCCTTCGAGAGTTGCCCCTTAAAACAAAGTCATTCGAACTGTTCCACTGCTCCATTTGGCTCCAAAGACACCTCCTCTCTACCATCTGGTCCCTGAAACACCAGAACTTCATCAAACTACAAGTGGAAATCTCAAGAACAGCAAACATGGCCCGACTCTTGGGATACCGTTAACAAAAAAACAAAAATCAGGCCATCCTCACTCTTGCCCCTGCTGGGCTGTGAAAATGCAGGCCCCAGCTCTACTTATTAGTATTAATTGGGTAAGTATATCTCTGGCCAATCCAAAGACCTAGCTTTCTATTATGAAGCAGGAGTCATGATAAGTCCTTTTTGAGAATCGCCAATAGGGAACCAGATGTCAGAGCTTCAGTAGAAGGAAAAGGAAGCAGACGCAGGCGAGTCATTCAGGGACCTTCTGGGAACCTCCTGCTTCAAACCCAGTGCAACAGACCAAGTCCCCGCATACAGAGGCCAACCACGGTTCCCAGCACCTTGTCATTGGTAGCAATTACCCTCGAAATTAACAAGTGGAAACTGGTAATTGAAGTGAAGCCACAGGCCCACCATGGTCCACGTCATATGAGGCCCTCTTGCAGTCTACATTTAAATAGTCAAAAGGAGGTGTCCCCTCCTCATTCCCCAACTACCCGTCTACTCTTGTGGTGATTCAGTGAATAGAGGGGGCTGGCCAGAAGCTCACCCTTCAATGTCTGAGATGTCTTTGGTCTCAAAGCGACCGGTTTTGAGAAGCTCTGGGCTGAGCTTCCCCCCAAACAGCAGCTCCTCCTTGGCCATCTTCACCAGGATAAGCCTCACCAGCTCCCCCATGTACATCCCACTGATCATCTTCTCAAACCTGCCAGGAGACACAAACCAAAAACATAAAGCCCCCACTGTCCATGTACTCGAAACTTCCCTGTTGAAGCAAGATGTGCACATGTGAAACTTCACACTTTAGTGGTGAAACTTCACACTTTATTGGGTGCGGCACAACTGAGGGTTAATGTGTGCAGCACGGCCCAGGAGTAAGATACGTGGAGAGGTGACAGCTCGGGGAACTGGCTTGGGCTGCCCCTGCAGGCTGCTGGACCTTGACCTCTGGAGAAGAATGAATGAGACTTCAGCAGACAAATGAAACACCTAGGGAGTATGGAACATTCTGGAACAGCCTGTATTTTAGGTCAAGATGTGTAGGGTAGTAATCTTTAAAATTCTTCTCTAGCCAGGAAATCCTTTTTAAAATTAAAATCTTACATAGTCTAATATTTATTTACAAGAGAAAAGGCTGATCTGATTAAATATGTGGCACGGGCCTAGAAACTCATCAACTCACATTGTCCACCCCTGCAAGCCGTTGGTGGGCTCCAGAGAAAATGGTGTGAAAACCACCTGGGGCAGGGGGTGATGGGGCAACATCACAAGGGCAGGTTGGGACAGAGGAATCGGCACTGGGCTCTGAACTCTAAATGATGGGTCTCAGGAGTCTGAGAGTGAAACACGCTTCTGAGCAGGCAGCTGACAAGATAAAGGCATGTTTTAGAAAGGGTTAAAGATCGGCAGTGCGGTAAGGTGATTTAATTTTTCAACACTAGGTGGCACTGTTTTCTTTGGAAATTGGTCTTTCTGACTAGGACTGAGCCAGAGGAAACCAATCTCTGGCGAATCTTTTTGGCAAAAGGCCCATTTTATAACGTTTGAGAAAGAATCTGTGTCTTGGAGAGAGGAGGCGCCCAGGCCTGCTGGCACTAACTAGGATGAGCCCCAGTGACGAGGAGGCCCAGGACTGAGGTGTGGAAGGGATTCCAAGGTTACCTTTCGGAGAGAAAACCCAGGCCTCCAGGAAGCAGCCTGCTGAAGACCCACCGCCAAATACGGCAGCGTCAGGCCTGAGAGCTGGCGAAATTGCGCAGATCACAGCGCATATTTTAAACGTTAGTGCACCGAGACAGGCAGAGCTTCGGAAGAAGGAATCGAGCCTGGATGCGAGCCTGCCTTCAACAGTAAGGAGCTCTGTGGCTGCCCCAATAGCTTCTCCCACACGGCTGGTTCTATGGGAGTTGGGGGGAGTATGCTGAGGCCAGAGGGGCTCCCAAGTGTGGGTGGTTTTTTTTTTTTAATAAATTTTTGTTCTGGTTTTTAAAAACACTTTGTTCCAGTCAACATTTTACTTGGAATCATATAAGAGGGAGCAAAAAACGTCTACGGTGACTTCAGGGCTACCATGGATGACAATTTGGTATATGTCCTCTCAGCCTTTGTCTTGTCTAAGGATAAGCCGGGGGTGTGTTGTCATGGCCCGGCTGGCACATTTGTCTTCTGACACTTGAAAGGGCCGACAGTCCCCTGGAATGACTTGGGTGTGCCTCATTCATGAAGGCAGACACTGAGTGACTTACTTTTCAGCTCTTAAAACTTCTCATCACCCACGGCAGACAACCAGTATGCTCCTCAGAAAGTTCAAGTAAAGGACTCACGTTTCAACATGTGAAAGAAGCTTGTGACTTAGGTAAATAAACCATGCTTTGAGAAAGCAAGGACTCTCCTGGGAAGAAGATGTCCACCACTGACTTGGTTTACAGAGTTCAATTTTCCTCTCCAGGGAGAGATCTGCACACAAAGCTTCTCTACAACAGTCTCAACAAGACCAGAGATGATCTGTATTGCTCAAAATATTTTGCAACTGCTTCAGACCTTGAAGCAATCCCTGTTTCAAGATCTTTCCCATGCACATTTGGCCAATGTTTGTACGGGTGAAATAAGGTTTTGTAAGAGATAAAAGCAACTAAAAACGAAGGCAGGCCAGGCTGGAGAATGCAATATTCAGGATCCAAAATGCTAGAAGCCTCTCCTCCAATCCATCCCAGGACATAGTTGGGCCAAGGTCCAAGGGAAGGGGGCCAACGTCCAAGGGAAGAAGGCCAAGGAAGCTCCTCAGCCAATGTCTCCAGAGGCCATGGGTCTGCCTGCAGCTGCGGCAGGAGGCCTTGGGACCCCAGGGGCCAGCAGTGAGTAGTTAGCTGTCAGCCTGTCCTCTGGGCAGTGATGGAGTGGAAGCTACAAAAGGAGCTTTCAGAGACCCCAGTCTTGGCCATCTCAACACTCTTTGGTGGCTCACAGTTCCCACGGACAATTTACAAATAGAAGGTGGAAAGAGCAGGGCGACCCACTTACACTCAGAATAGAACCTTCCAAAATGACTCTTCTGAAGGACACACATTATTAGATATAATCTGGGATATCCGCTTGCTCTCTGTTTTAGATCCTTTCAGCAATTAATAGTCACAGACATTCCTATGACCAGTGGCCACCTTGGCAACCTTTGGGGATGTAAGACTGTAAAGAAACCACACCCTGACCCTGACCAGCCCCAAACTAAGCTCCTGAGGCCCCCTCCAAGCCCACCCACACAGGAAGAGCCTACTCACAGTTGCTTCCCAGGGTTCAGTGAGCCCATGTCAATCTCTTGGTCAAACTCAGTGCGAATGTCGTTGAGCGAGCCATCGTCCCCGAAGGCACCCCACTCCATGTTGATACACATCCGCCCCTCGTCGCCCTCCACCATGTCGATGTGGCGCATCTCTTCCATGTAGCAGGCGTTGCTACCCGTGCCTGCCAAAACAAGGGACTGCTATGCACACGCCTGCTCCATCCCCTTCCCACCACTCTTCCCTCTTACACCACTGCAGGGTGGCTGAGATTTCTCACTGCAGACTCTGGGGGCATCCCAATACATGGTCCAATCTTCTGCCACCCCCAACTCCATGAGTCCCAGCTCAGCTCTCCAAAGTGACTGGGCCATTATCTTCTAATATGAACTATAAAGGAACACCCAGCCTGTGGGCCCCTTCTCCCTTTCCAGCCCATACCCCCATCTTTTGGCCAGCACAGACCCTCATGCCCAGTGTTCACTCACTCACCCACAATAAGACCAATCTCACAGTTGTGGTCATCATAACCACAGGTCATCATGGTCCCAACTGTGTCATTCACCACGGCCACAATGTCGATATCAAAGTCCTGCGGAGATAAAAGGGAGGGCTCTGACCTTCATCATCACAGAGGGTGACTTTCCTGACTCCAGCTATACAGCACTCCTCCTCCTCCTCCTCCTCCTCCTCCTCTCTCTCTCTCTTTTCTCTCTTTCCCCTTTCCTCCCTATAACTGCTGTGATAAGACGTTTTTCTTATTCTCTCTCTGTGCCATTCCACTCCATGCAAACATCATTCCAACTTTCTTACTTGGAAATGATATTCAAGTCTTCTTCAGGTTAAGAACTAAAGAGTTTTTCTTGTGTCAAGGCTAAGATTATTTATTCACTGTGATAATCTAACCCCCCCACCCGCCGCAAAGCAGCTGATCACATACAAAATTACTGGGTACATGTGTCAGGGAAAAGAGAATCTCTCCCTAAGCTCCAGAAAAGCAAATTATGATGAGTCGAGGACACTCAGGGAGACTTGAGGGTGGACCCAGAAGAGCCCACACACCCCAGGCTGCCACCACCCTGCTCACCCCTCTCCGCTGGATGGCCTTCCGGATCAGAGCCACAACGTCTCTGCCTTCCACTCCACTGGACTTGAAGCCCTTGGTCCATGAGACCAGGAAACTCTGAAAGAGGACCAAGGAGTGAATATTGATTTCCCACTAAAACTAAAATTCACACCACATCCCTCAAACTGCCGTCATTAGCAGAGACCTCTGCCACTGGGCTGAAGTCGTGATCGAACTTGTGTGTTACTTCCTGGCTAGCCTAGGAAAAAGAAACTCAGGCCCCTCAAAGACCAGGAAAGGAGGTTAAATGAATGAGTCCTTCATAATATACTCCAGGAAGTAGAAAGAGGAGGTTAGATCTGTCACTATAAGACGCAGTCATGTGCCACATAACAATGTTTCAGTAAATGACAGATTGTGTATACTGTGGTGGTAACAAGGTCAGAATAGATCTGGAAAGTTCCTATTGCCTAATTTAGATACACAGATATCACTGTGTTACAACTGCCTATAGCATTCAGTACAATAGCATGCTATACAGATCTGTGGCCTAGGAGTAACAGGCTGTCCCATACAACCTAGGTGTGTAGCAGTCTATACCATCAAGATTTGTGTATGTGTACTCTATGATGTTTATACATCAGGGAAATCACTTAATAAAGCATTTCTCAGAACATATCCCCATTGTTAAGCAATATATGACTGTACTTGTGTCCTTACATCATTAACTCTCCAAGCATCTTTCTTCCAAGGGTCTTTATCACAACATTTTAGATCAAGGAGTTCCTGATTTCTCATTCCTGTTTCCCTGGGTGGGATAAGGACACTGTGCAATGTGTGTGGGAGGGATGGGATAAAGAGCACTGCCAACCCCCCAAATATTTCTTCATCACCCCCCACACTGACACACACATTCACCCAGAAAGGCAGAACTTCATCTGCACAATCCCCCAGTACTACTGCCAACACCACAGCAGGTGGCTCAGAAGTCCTCTCAGCCCTCCCAGCCCCAAGAGTGAAGCAAAGAAAGTGTCTGAAGAGCCCATCTTACCTCGTCTAGTTTAGTCTGGTGGCAAGGGAACGAGAAGGTAAAACCCAATGGGAGCTTCTTGTCTTTGATTTGTAGCTTATCCATGAAGTTAGCCAGGCATTCGGCAATGTGGTCAAACAGCTGAGGACACACAACACAGGGTAGTAAGCAGAGAGGTAGAAGAGCATGGAGATTAAGGGCATGCGCTTCTGGCTCAGCAAGTAACTAGCTGAATGTGTGCAAAACCCGTATCTCCTCTGATATCTTCATTTCTCATCTACAAAATGGGAATTATAACTGGACCTGTCCTCATGGAGTTACGAAAAGGAGGACATGAGTCAATACATATAAAGGCTTAACATTAGTTATTGCCCACTAAATATTGTCTTCTACTTAAGCCATTTATCTAAACTGCTGTCAAGATAACCCTGTGAGGGAGGGGAAATCATGGCCAACATTAATCAAAAAGTCACTGCATGCCCAGGGAACAGAACATTCTTTGGTGACCCTGTCAGAGCTCCATTGACATAGATGCCCAGTTGACAATCTTACCAGAAAGGCCAGCCCATCTTGCTGCCAAGAAGTATTTTAGCATCCCTGTCTCTGGTGATGGGGTGGGGAATGGCTTGTGGGGACAACATTCTCTGTTGGCATCTATGAACCAACTTAACAAAAACAAGTAATTTTTATATTTTTTCCCCATTCTAGAAAACTCATCTCCTCAGGGCAATCTTTGTTTTCTAACTTTCTAAACAGAACATCCAGTGAGTCCATGAAGAGCGCTGAGAAATAAGTAGGGTTTTGTGGGTGAGCAGCCTCACAGCCATGACCACACACACTCACTGCAGAACCCAGAGCTCCTAAGCCTTAGAAAAGCTGTATTCACAATAAGCCAGGCTTTCAATCAGCCCCAAAGCCCACAATCCCCTGGCTTCCTTCTTGCCCACCCTACACCCTCAAAGAGAAGTTGCTGACCCTCTAGGTTTTAAGGGCTGAGACCAGAGGCATTCTGGTATAAAAAGTAAGCAGAGGCCAAAGAGTCTGGGCAGATTCCAGGTTGACCAAGTAACAAAATCTAAAAGCCAAGGTGAGTAAGAGGACAACTATCCTTTTCCTATCCAGGAAGGAGCAAGATGATTCCATAAACCATGGTTTTACAAAGTGTGCCCCTGGAGCAGAAACCTCAGCCCTATCACCTGCGAACATGTTAGAAATGCACATTCTAGGGCACCGCCTTGATGGATGATAGCAGAAACTGAAGGGTGGGGCCCAGCCATCTGTTAGCAAGGCCTCCGCCCTCCAGGTGATCCAGGGACAGTAGTTTGAGAACCACTATGCCAAACTACACGAAGTATTTGCATTTATAAAGGAATTGAGAGATTAGAGTAGGGAAGTTGACAGACCTATTGGCTCTCCTGATGCCTAGGGTATGGTCAGCAGGAGGCACCCAGGAAGACAAGGCCACCCCAATCTGGAAGATGGCTGGATCTAACAAAACTTCCCGCATCCATTCTGTCTGTCCCTCTGTCTGATCCCATGCAAAGTTAACAACAGCTGAGGCTCAACCTCTGACCTCCAAACCAAAACATTCTCAAAGAGCAAAGGCTTGGGAGGCCAAGGCTCTCTTGCCATGGGGATCACCAGTGCAGGTGAGATAACCCCCTTGAACAGAGTTCAAGTATTTTAACATGAAAAGAGAGAAATATTCAGCAAATTCTGTTCTGTTGGGAAGCTGACTGGAGATGAATTATATGATACGTATATTAAATTCCCAGCACCTTCTTTTCCTGGCACTCTAGTCAAAATGATCTTTAGTACAAACAGTTTTTATCCAAAAAAAGGGGTGGGGAGTTGCAGATGTTGTGTAAAGAGATAAGACCAATCATCAAAGATTGGAGGGGGCGGTTAGAAGGAGGAAAAGCAAAATGGTTTCTCCTCCCCCAGCTCTGATCACTGCTTTATTTCCAGTTGCCCTCCCAACATAGGAAGGCAGAGAAAAATAGACCGTGAAGAAGCATTAAATACTGCCTGCCCATTACAGTAGCCACTGACCATCTGTGGCTATGTCAATTAATTAGAATTTTTAAAACAGGCCGGCGCAGTGGCTCCTGCCTGTAATCCCAGTACTTTGGGAGGCCAAAGTGGACAGATCACTTGAGGTCAGAAGTTCAAGGCCAACATGGTGATCCAAAAACTTAGCCGCCTCTACTAAAAATTCAAAAAATTAACTGGGCCTGGTGGAGCACACCTGTAGTCCCAGCTACAAAGGAGGCTGAGGCAGGAGAATCGCTTGGGGCAGAGGTTGCAGTGAGCCACGATAGTGCCACCGCACTCTAGCTTGGGTGACGGAGTGAGACTGTTTCAAAAAAAAGAAAAGAAAAAAAACTTAAAAATTCAGTTCCTCAGTCATACCAGCCACATTTCAAGGGCTCGATGTCACAGGGTCAGTGGCTATCATACTGCACAGGGAAGACAGAGAACGGCTCCATCACTGCAGGAAGTTCCACTGGCTAGTGCCGGGTTCAAAGAACCTACACCTTTTCTCAAATGGGAAGAGGAGACCTTGCTTCCTTGAATTGGAAGACTATCTCATTTTCACTTTGAGGAGGAACTAAGGGTAAGACGTTGAGAAAGAGCTAACACCTTCCTGTCATAAAATAGCCTCAAAGGGCATCATGTTATGAGTTAAAACAGTTTCCTTTTCCTTACTGCTCTGAAAATCTGCTCACTTCCCTTTCCATGAGATATACTTTTAAAATCTTAAGTGGCTGCTATTCAGGTTTGCAATCCACTGCTCTTCAGGAGAAGTTAATGTGCCAGAAGACAGACTTTACCCAGGGACCCCCCACTGCCCAGGTTCACAATTCTTCAAAAACATTTGCAAGTTTGGGATTTCAAGATTTGTTCTTGGTTTCAACTAAATTGTTATTTTTACAATCCACTTGTTTTCCTTTAAGTAAAATACTGATCCCAAATACCAAAAAAGGGGAAAATACAGGAAAAACAGCACCAGTAATTTCACCACTAAAACAGCCACAATGAACTTCCAGTCTTTTTTCCAAGTGTTTTCTGCTGCTTTTAGGTACGTAGCCTTCTTTCCATTCCTTAGGATCAAATAGATCCCTCTATTTTCTTCTAGGTTTCTGTTTCATTTTTAGATAGCATTTTTTCCGCTTACTCAAAATCTTTCTAATATCCTAACAGTTTTAATGTTCTTTGAGGTGGGTCTCATAGTTGTTGCTGTTTTTAAATCCAGACTAAAATGTTTTGCTTATTTATTGCAGGGATAGTAGACTTTCTTCATACCCTCTAACTAGGTGGTCTGAGCGATTTTAAGGTTAAGTTTTTCAAGAAAAACTTCACTCACATCTTGAACGTTCGAAATGAATTCTTCTCAATTGGCAGAGACGCACTTCATTGTCCTTGCCAGGCTTTAAGGGCGACGCTTCAGGGACTGCCAGATGCCTGGGCCCTGCATGTTGTCAAGGTGTGAGCAACAGAGAGGGTGTTCTTCTCACAAAACTTAAAAATCCACCCAACACATCATCATCACGAAGTCTTTTACATAATCACAGCCAGACTTTAGGTGTGATTTTGTTTGTTTTGTTTTGTTTACTTGGTTCTTAAATATTTGTAATCTGGGGGATGGGGCCCAAGGCAGGAGACTGAGGCAATGGGAAGAAAAGGCAACCACATCCCCCACGACAGGGAACAATGCAATTACTAGCCACAGAAAGTGACAGCACAAGAAGCAGTTAGATAAAAAGATAAAAGCCCCTGTGAAAAAACAGTAAGAGCACTAGATTATGCACCAGCATTATGCCAAATACTTAGCAGGCATCGTCTCCTCTAATCTACACCACAAACCACATACTACCGTCCCTTTTTACAGATGAATGCCAAGCCGTATCACTTGCCCAGAATCACATAGCTAGAGTGCCTGAGTAACAGGGCCCAACCTCTTTGATACCTCAGCTTGGTGCAGGCACAGGAGAGGCAGTGGAAGGGCCTCTACCCTCTGTGTCCCTCCTGATGTTACACTGGAGTCACGTGACAAACTCAGCAGCACTCAAATGCCCACAGTCCTCGGTATGCAGCCTCCCTTCTCCAATCCCAGCGTTCTAACAATGAAAGCCAGTTTACCTCAAGGCCACCCCCAAAGACAAATAATGAGTCTAAAAATATCTCCCCCGCGTGTTCTACTCATGGTCAGAAATTCCTTTCCCAGGAGGGAGCCTCGTGTGGGAGAGAGAACAGCAGACCAGGAGTCAGAAGGCTCGACCTCTTCCAAGCCCTGCGGCCTGCAATGTGACAACACTGGAACAGCGTCTTACTTGGATTTCATGCTTCCTGTCCAGTCACTGCTTTTAATACTGAGTACCCATTAGGTATAAAACACAACCAAGCAGCCCAAGCTCCGGCCGAGAGGGATCCCTTACAACTGTGCTGGCATCCAGGAGTGTCTTGGATAACTGCCTATCCACACACTGGGAGCGGCTGGAGAAGGTGCGAAAGAACAGCCCAAGGAAGTTTTTTGTCACCAGGGGCTGCCCCAAGAGAAGTGTCATACCTGGGTGCCACTGCCTCGCATGATGTCCTCGGGGATGGCATAGATCTGGTTCTCCATCTCCACCTTCTGGAGCCCATTGTCGGTTACTTTCACCCAAAGCACACGGAAGTTGGTCCCTCCAAGGTCCAGAGCCAGGAACTCTCCGTGTTCTGCAGAGAAAAGAAAGGCCACTATTAATTTTGGGTAAGACAACGAAGTCAAACTCTTCCAGGAACCAACGAAGACTTAAAATTCCAAGTCCCTCCAGGATTATCTGTGGGTAAGGGGTGGCCAGTGGGATTCACTCATCTCTACATTTATACATTGTCTGATTTAATGCTATACACCTTTACATTGTTTTTTTGTTCTTTAATTCTCAGAGCTTTAGTAAAACTGGAAACTCACAGGGTTTTTTTAATCCCTCACTCCCTTCCATCCTTTCCTCTGAGTCCTCAGAGTCCATTGTATTATTCTTACGCCTTTGCATCCTCATAGCTTAGCTCCCACTTATGAGTGAGAACATACAATGTTTCGTTTTTCATTCCCGAGTTACTTCACTTAGAATAATGGTCTCCAATCCCATCCAGGTTGCTACGAATGCCATTAATTTATTCCTTTTTATGGCTGAGTAGTATTCCATCGCATATACATTACTTTTATGATTCAATCAACAGTAAGACAGTTTCACATCCAACGATGTGCTCGCCCCCTCCTGAGAACCGATTGTCTCCTCAATACGCAGCAAGCCCCATGCGGGGGGTCCATCCTGTTCCTGCGAACACCAAATTGCGATCGCAGTATTAAATTTACTTTCTAATGTTTGCATATTATGTTTGCATATAATGTTTGTGTATTGTGATGGCAGTTATAAATTTACTTTCTAATGTTTGCATATTATGAGGGCCATGTCATGCAGCAAGATCAACGGGGTCATGCGATGGAGTGGAGTGAGGTCCAACTCACTATAAACTAAGAGGCCTGATGAATAAGCCAAGCAAGTGCCCCAAAAAAGGATCTCAGACTTATTAGAATACAAGAGAGCGCGTGTACGACAAGAGTCAGGCCTCTCAAGCCATAGAGAAGCTGTGAGGGAACAGGAGACGGGAGAGTTAGACTCCGGAAAGGAGACACAGACACAAATGGGTGAAGACCGTCATGTGTCACTGGGAAGGCGTACTTCCTACCCTCCAGGAAACAGCAGTGTGGACAGGAAACATCCAGATGCTGGGTGATTAACACCAGCTATGGGGAAAGGCCCCATTGTGTGGCACAGAATGAAAGTGCTGAAGAGGCGCGGAGCCTACAGCGGGGCGGGGCTGGCGGGGCAGGCAAGGCGCATCCCCAGCTGGCCGCCCCAACCACGAGCAGCATCGCACTCTTCTGCTCCCCGCCACAACCTTCTCAAAGGATACAAGGCAGTTTCCCGGGGGGTCACTCATTGGCATGTTTGTCAACATTCAGCCCCTTTCCCAGTGGGAGAATGGCACTGAAGTGAGGCAGAACAGGTCAGAGGTCAGGGAGATGCTCTGACTCAACGACCCAAGAATGTTTGTTTTATACCCGAGTCCACTCAGCACCTCTAGAACTTAGCCCTTGAGGAAAGCCATATCTGCCCAGCTACCTGAAACCACCACCCACAGTCCCATAGGGTCCCAAGAGGGAAAAGGGGGGACATCATCCACCAGAAACCACACAACCAGCAGTGCGTCAGGGAGCATGACACACAGAGACTGGCTCTGGAGCCCACATCACCTGCGGTTCAGGAGGCAAGTTCCTGAGCCTCTCAGCCTCAGCTGCCTCATCTCTAAAACAGGAACATCACATCTCATTGTTTTGCTGTGACAGGAAAACTTAGACACGCAAGTGTGGAGCAGGACCAAGAATTCAGGACACACTAAGTGCTAGATACTTTCTCTCCGGGCTCTCTGCAGACCCTGTCCCATACCCACCCTTGAGTCTCCCAGGCCAACGACAGCAGAAGAGATTGCAGAAACCTATTCAAGGAAAGTCACTGAATCAGCTCCAGTGACTGCAGCATTCCTCCTTAGGGGCACTAATTTTCCATTCCCTGCCCAGCGACTAGATGTGACCCCACCACCAGCTACAGCAACAATGCCCTCACCTCCCTGCCTCATGGCCATGGGTGACTTTTCCAGACACTCCAGCTCTGAGCCTTCCCTGGTAGTGGGAACTTAGCCAGATTCTAGGAAACGCAACGTGGTGGCTGTCATGAGGGATAAAAGAGATATCAAAGATGAACTGCCTCGTCAGCACTCTCAAGTCCAGGATCCACTGAATCAGTGACCACAGGGATCTGAGGCAGCGAGGTTGCCCCGGTCGTCATCCGAGGCCGGCCCAGCTGGACTCACTGGAGGGCACAGCTCCACCAAGAATGGGGGATGTGCAGAATTTTCTGACGGACTGAAGGGAAAACATGAATAATAAAGTATTGCTGATGACCCTATTCCCAGGAAGGAGGTTCTCTCTTTCTTTGCTTACAGGACTCCTCTGGAACACACATTCCCCGACACCCCTCCTCCCTGTGGCTCTCTTCCACACACATACAAAACCACAACCACCATAGCCAAGGACTGCATTCCTTCCGAGGCAGGCCCAGCACTGTGACTCAGCAATCCTGAGACAGCCCCTCTCTCCAAATGCTCACCCATGACAGGACCCCACAGAGCAGGGGTTAGGCACGGGACCTCGGACAGGTGGGCAGGCCTCGTTTTGAATTCCAGCTCAGCGCTTCACTACCTGTGTGGTGTGGGCCCATCACAGAACTCTGAGCACGTCACCTCACCCGTAGAACAGGATTCATATTGCCGACGTCTTCCAGCGGTTGTGATGCTTACATGAAACATGGACTATGTTGTGTGTGAGCATAGAGAAATATATAGGCCGAGTGCGGTGGCTCACACCTGTAATCCCAGCACTTTGGGAGGCCAAGGCAGGTGGATTACTTGAGGTCAGGAATTCGAGGCCAACATGGTGAAACCCCATCTCTACTAAAAATACAAAAATTAGCTGGGCATGGTGGTGTAGGCCTGTAATCCCAGCTACTTAGGAGGCTGAAGCAGAAGAATCGCTTGAACCCAGGAGGTAGAGGTTGCAGTGAGCTGAGATCTCACCACTGCTGTACCCCACCCTGGGCAATAGAGCCAGACTCTGTCTCCAAAAAAAAAAGAAAGAAACAGTAATCATTCCTCCATTAATAGATCCTATCATGGTACTTGTTTCCTTTCTCCCTGTCAAGGCTGTGGAGGTTCATGGCATGCTCCGGTGTCCAGTGAGGCAGGACAGAGATTTGGTATAACTACAAGTTGGCACTAATTTGCAGGTGCCAAAAAATGGCATGTCCAGATTGGCTACAACATAGGGCTCAAGTGACATGGCTATAACCGCATAGCAAATACCATTGCCAAGGACTTTCTTCAGTTCTTAAGAAAGTCAGATTTGTGTTTCCAAAAGGGCTTTAGTGACTGTAATGGCACTGTGGCGGACAGGGCTAGCACAAGGGAGGCAGCTTGAGGGCTGCTGCCATAGTTGAGCTGAGCAGCAGCGAGAGCATGGGCTCCAGGGCCATGTAGGGTGGCCAACCATCCCAGTTTGCCCAGGATGGAGGGGTTTCCTATGATATAGGACTTTCAATGCCAAAACTGGGAGAGGCTCAGGCAAATCAGAACACTGGACTATATTTGATCCAACCATAGAGCCTGCAGCTCTTCCTTGTCACTCAATGCCTGAGGCATGCAGCCTTGAACTTGGAGGTGGGTCAAAGACACACACGCATACTTTCACATTCAGTTCCTGAACCAGCCCTATATTTATAACTTAATGTCCCTAAAGGGACCTGCCCTTCCTGCCCTACAAAAGCATTTCCAGTGGCCCCAGGTAACTACACTGAACATTCCAATCTTCCTCTATGAGGTGACTCTGGGTTGAGGGGATCTTGTTTTTTTCCTTTAGTTTTCAAGCACACAACAGTGGACTGCTCCGAGAATGCATGACATATGCTCCAAATGAAACGAGGACCGAAAAGATACATCTCCAAGTCCTAACCAGGTAATGCAACAAGATACAGGTCTCCAGGCATGTATTTTCCATGTACCTGGAATCAACCATGGTCACTACCACACCTGGCAGCCTCTTTTTAAACCTCAGGATTCCAGTTACTCCATTACAATGCAACGCTGGCCACCATTCAAGAGCTCAACCATACAGAAGTATTCAATACTCCATGTCATTAAAGGCAATGAATCACAGTTAATACTGGTGTCTGGTACAGACTAGGAATGGAGCGATCTGACCTTCCACATCATTTGTTTTCAAACCATTTTAAGCAACAGAATGTTTATTTCCAAACAAAACTGATGGGCCAAATGCCACAATGTAAAATAGAGAAAAACAGAGCCGCTCCAACTGAAGGTAGGGATGTGGAACACATAAAACACATGACCAGCACCCCAAAGCTTCTAGGATACCCTTTGGAAAGCACCACCCTGGTGCTCCTTTTACCTGGGAAATGTTTCCTAAGCTCAAAATACGTGCTAGTCACAGAGAGGTGTAATTAGCCCCACAGAAGTGAAACCATTCTTCAAAGGGTTAAAATATGATTATATTTCAGTGTTGTGTAAGGTTTGAGCATGTTCGGCTTTTCAGGCAGGCAGACCTGGGTTCAAATCCCACTCTAACATGTATCAGCCATGTGGCTTTGTGAAATTTATTAGAAATCTGATACTCAGATTTCATCAGCTGTTTTAAAAAGGGGTAACAGTAACAACCTCCTTCTAGCCAGCACCTCCCCTCCACAACCCAGAATAAGAAGAACACAAGGAAACACACACATATACACACACATACATACACACATGCACATGCACTTTATCAAGATTCAATGCAATGAAGTGTAAGGTGTTTGGCACCACGCCTGACAACAGAAATGCCATCTGTTGTACTGAGGTTATCAGTACAATCTTCAATTTAAATTGCCTGGACTATATAAGTTCACTAATTAACTTGCTGTGTGCTAGCTCTTGATGTATGTCTCTGCTGTCTAGTTGTTAATATAATGCAGAGTAACCAAGATAAGGGCTTCTTTCAGGTTTGACCAGCTTTCTATGCAACCTATCACCAGCCTGGTCTCCCTTTATCATATCATTTGTTTGCATTCTATGGCCGGATATCTCTAATTGTTTTGTCTACATGGGCCTTATCTCCCCAGCACAACTTTCTCTCTTCAAAGGCAGGGCACGAGGCAGCTTAGCACACTGCTGCTGCACAGAGGACCAAGTCTCAGAGAGGACTGTTGAGTGAACTGAACAGCTAGGCCTGGGTTAGTAAGAAGAATCCATGCATTATGCTAGCAGCGTGGAAGGCACATAAACACAAAATGTGCCACTGGTGGCGTGCTTAAAGGCCCAGGCATTGGCAATTAGGCTAGCCCGAGTTCCAATCCCAATGCTGCTACCTGCTCACTATGTGACTTTGGGCAACTTGCCTAATTGCTCCAAATCCATTTTCTTTTTCTGTAAAATGAAATTCAGTGTATCCACCATTGGATGACTGTAAGAACTGATGAAATAGCTCAAATACACTGTTTAGTACGGTACCCGGCACTTAAGACATCTACAGGCCGAGCGTAGTGGCTCACGCCTGTAATCCCAGCACTTTGGGAGGCCGGGGCTGGTGGATCACCTGAGGTCAGGAGTTTGAGACCAGCCTGGCCAACATGGTGAAACCCTGTCTCTACTACAAAAAAGACATCTACAATGTTTATCATCATCATCACTGTCACCATCAGCATCATGGTTCCCTGCTCTCTAGAGGGTTAAGTCTGGCTAGAGGATGGGAGTATACATACCTGTGAGAACAATTCACAATTCAGAGATGAAGAAGAATCAAATGATCGATTTGACACTGCCTTACCCTCACTCTGCCTTATAAGGCATAGTTAAATCCAAACGATCTTGCCAAGACAGGGGTGATAAACACAGCTCAAAGATACTTCATTTCTAAGTTAGAACATGCGGCTGGCACATTTTCAGTTGGGTTGTACTTGAGCTTCTTATTTTAATGACACAAAGCCAACTCGTATTTAGGATTCCTTTAAAAAGATAATCATCTGATTTGCCCTAGCAACTTTTGTTCAGCAGGGAAAGCCAATGTAAACTGTGAATCTTACGGCCATGGACTATCTATGCTTATATCCCAACTGTCACCATCTGACCACGAGTGACCTTTGCTATCAATTCTTCCTGCATTCCCTTTTTTTTTTTTTGAGATGGAGTCTCACTCCACCGATCTTTCGCCCAGGGTGGAGTGCAGTGGTACAATCTCGGCTCACTGCAACCTCCACCTCCCGGATTCAAGTGATTCTCCTGTCTCAGCCCCCTGAGTGGCTGGGATTACAGGTGCGCACCACCATGCCCAGCTAATTTTTTGTATTTTTAGTAGAGGTGGAGTTTCACCATATTGGCCAGGCTGGTTTTGAACGCCTGACCTCAAGTAATCTACCCACCTCGGCCTCCCAAAGTGCTGGGATTACAGGCATGAGCCACTGAGCCCAGCCCCGGCATTCCCTTTTAAAACGGAACTGTCGGCTAGGTTCACACCTGTAATCTCAGCACTTCAGGAGGCCAAGGCAGGCAGATAACTTGAGGTCAGGAGTTCGAGACCAGCCTGGTCAACATGGTAAAACCTCATCTCTACTACAAATACAAAAATTAGCCAGGCGTGGTGGTGCGCGCCTGTAGTCCCAGCTACTCAGGAGGCTAAGGCAGGAGAATCACTTGAACCCAGGAGGCAGAGGTTGCAGTGAGCCAAGACTGTGCCACTGCACTCCAGCCTGGGCAAAAGAGTGAGACCCTGTCTCAAAAAAAAAAAAAAAAAAAAAAAGATGAAACTGTTCTCTTAAAACCAGACCCCTATGATGTATGTGGCGGGCCCCTGACAGAGCTGTGTTAGGGTCAGTACCACAATCACACGCAGGATCATAGCACAGATTAGGGCTTCCTACAGAGAGGTCAAGATGGTATGATTCCTGGCAAATACAAATGAATGCTTTCTTTAATCAACTCTCCACTGCAAAAAGAGAAATAAAGGCATACAGACAACAAATGCTGTTGAGGATATGGAGCAGGCAGAGCTCTCATACATTACTGGTGGGAGTATAAATGGTTCAACAATTTGGGGAAAAGATCCGGCAGTTTTCTTAAAATTAAACAGATACTAAACTCTATGAATGACCCAGTAATTCCACTCCTAGTTGTTTATACAAAAAATTAAAAACATGTCCACAAAAGGGCTTATGCAATAATGTTCACAGCAGCTTTACTCAAATAGTCAAAAACTGGAAACTGCCCAGGTTTCCATCAATATTCAAATCATAGATGATTCTGACCATACTACAGAATCAGCAACCCAAAGGAATGAACCACTCATAGACACAACACAGATAAATCCCACATTATGACAAATAAAAGAAGACTCACATAAAAAAACAAATATTGTATGAGTCGATTTATGTGAAGTTCTGAAACAGGCAAGACTCATATATGTGGAAAATTAGAATGTGACTGCCTCTGGAGGGTCAGGAACAGGGATTAACTGGGAGGAGGCTCAAGGTAACTTTCTGGGGTGATGGTAATGTTCTGTATCTTGATGGAGGCTTTTTTTTTAGTTGTATAAATTTATGAGGTACAAGTGTAATTTTGTTACATGGATATACTGTATAATGGTGAAGTCAGGGCTTTTAGTGTATCCATCATCCGAGTACCGTGCATTGCATTCGTTAAGCAATTTGTCATCATCCACACCTCCACCCTTCTATCCTCACCCCTCACCCTTCCAAGCTTCCATTGTCTATCATTCCACTTTCTATGCCCATGTGGACACATTTTTTATCTCCCACTTATAAGTGAAAACATGCAGTATTTGTCTGTTTTGGAGCTGTTTCACCTAAAATAACAGCCCCCAGTTCCATCCAAGATGCTGCAACATATATGATTTCATTCTATTTTAAAACTGAATAGTATTTTATTGTGTTTATATACCCCATTTTCCTTATCCAATCATCTGTCCATTGATGGGCATTTAGGCTGACTCCACATCTTTGCTATTGTGAATGGTACTGTGATAAACATACAAGCGCAGGTGTCTTTTTGGTATGATTTCTTTTCCTTTGAGTAGATACCCAACAGTGAGATTGCTGGATGGAACGGTAGTTCTATTTTTAGTTCTTTCAGAAATCTCCATACTGTTCTTTGGGAGCAGTTCTTGGAGAAATCTCCATACTGTTTTCCATAGAGGCTGTACTTACTTACATTCCCACCAACAGTGTATAAGCATTCCCTTTTCTGATGGAGGTTGTATTAAATAGGTATATTGGTCAACTCATCAGATAATACTCTTAAGATTTATTTCACTGCATGTAGATCTTACATCAAAAGAAAATACAACAAATATTGAACTCTAGTTACTATGTATGCTGAAGTATACATTTCAACCCCAAACCTTCAGCATACATAGTAATTAGAGTTCAGTATTAGTATTTGCTGTATTTCTCAGCAATTTATATTTTGTAATGCATCAATTAAAACAAGATGGACTGACAGATGGAAGGATTAAAGCAAACCAAGTAAATATAGATGATCACTATAGAATTCTTTCAACTTCTTAAAACTGTTTAGGAAAGAAGCAGAAAGACAAATTGAGACCATTTTTTAATATATTCTGGCTGACACCAAATTCAGTCATCGAGTAAGACATTCCCAGGCCATTTATGTCTATTGCACTTTTAACTGTGCCAACTATGTTTCTTCACAGTGTGTAGGCCACACAACCTATGAAGCACAGGTACTTCAGGACTGGCATTGAATGTTTTACCCCCACAGGGCTCAGTGGCTGCTGACATTCCCGGCCTTCTTACAGAGAGCCCATAAGCCATGATGTGGAGGCCTCCACCACAAATAAATGGCCTGAAACTTTCTGGCCTCTCCTACATTTTCTACCAGGACTTTGATTACAATTAGATAAGTGGAACTGGTATGAGAGCTAGAGCCTGGCCTTTACTCCAAAATGCAGGGCCCCTGGTGATCGGGATGAACCCTCACGCCTGCTCCCTTGATGCCAATCTCTTCCAAAATTAAGAACCTGGGAGACTCACTCACCTTTTCTTAGTAAATTTGGCAATAAGCATGCCTTTTGCAGTGGTGGTTTGTGGCTGCAGGAGTGTTTGTAGCACATGTGAGAAAGTCACATATCAGATGCTCCTTTAAGTCTCAGAAAACCAACCCCCTGATAGTTTCCCTTTTCACAAATAAGGAAATAGAGTCTCACAGCATAAATAAATTGCTCTGAAGCACACAGCTTGAATTCAAACCCATTTGAACCTGTAATTCTGATTCTTACTTCTCACCCCACACTGTCCTGAAACTACATATTTCATGCCAGCAAGAAGTGAAATGCTCATCTAGAAACAAACTGGGCCAAGGATCATTTAAGGCAGTGGCTTTCAAACTGCAAGGTGAAAAACATGTAGTAGGTTCTAACTAGCAACTCATCTAAAGAATAGAAGATAAGAAACCCAACTTCATCATGTTTAAGAATAAATTCTGGTCCCCAAAATTATTTCATTTCATATAAATATTTATATGCATATGTTTCTTGCAGTGAAGATAAAGTACAGAAAAGTTAGAAAGCTATGGATTTAGGGATTGGCTCTCTCTAGAGCTGAAGTTTGATTTCTCAGATTTGAAAAGTAATACTAATCATGAACAGGCTGAGAAATGAAGGTGCTAAGGAAGGTGTCATTGAACAGGTGCCCCTGAAGCAAAGGCCTCAAGCCTTCTGTGGGAGAGGGATGCAGCTTCACCCCCAGCAGCAGCAGCAGGCACCCAGGCTGGGAGCAACCACCTGGAGGGAATCACTGACACAACTTCACCTCGGTCTTTCCTCTCAGCACTTCACTGAGGTGCTGACAACAGAGAATTTTCATTTTTGATAGTCTGTATCAACTTAGGAGTCACCTATCTTCACTGCCATATTCCATAACTCACACCCCCAACTAACAAAACAAAACTTGAAAGCCCTGATGCTGATCACTGTATCTTTATTTTTTATTTTATTTTATTTTATTTTTTTTGAGACAGTCTCATTCTTTCACCCAGGCTGGAGTACAGTGGCGCAATCTCAGCTCACTGCAACCTTCACCTCCAGGTTCAAGCGATTCTCTGTGCCTCAGCCTCCCAGCTGAGATTATAGGTGCACGACACCACGCCCGGCTAATTTTTGTATTTTTAGTAGAGACAGGGTTTCGCCATGTTGGCCAGGCTGGGCTCAAACTCCTGATCTCAGGTGGTCCACCCGCCTTGGCTTCCCAAAGTGCTGGGATTACCGGCATGAGCCTCCGTGCCTGGCTGATGCTGACCACTTTAAATGACATTCCCTCATCTTCTCCTCCCCATTCCATTTTCCTTTCTCTCGCCAGGAGTAGCCCCTATCAGCTATCAGGTTTGCATTTTCCAGTTCATATCCCAATAAATTTATGATGTGAGTGTGTGTCCATAAGCAAAGTAGGTAAAGCTTTGAGGGATTTCTTTAAATTTCCATTCAACTGCTATGAGGTACGTCTCCTCTCGCAATGTTTTCCACTTACTGTTTGGGATGTATCTGTATTCATATAGGCTCACGTATGTAACATACTATATAATATTCCATCACATGAATATGCCATAAACTATTTCCAGGCCAGGCACAGTGGCTCACACCTGTAATCCCAGCACTTTGGGAGGCCAAGGCAGGCAGATCACTTGAGCTCAGGATTGAGATCAGCCTGGCCAACATGGTAAAACCCCATCTCTACTAAAAATACAAAAATTAGCCGGGTATGGTGGTGGGTGCCTGTAATCGCAGCTACTCAGGAGCCTGAGACAGGAGAATCACTTGAACCTGGGCAGAGGTTGTAGTGAGCTGAGATCACACCACTGGGTGACAAAGCAAGACTCCATCTAAAAAAAAAAATTCCAATACACCACCATTATAAGCAACAGTGTAATGAATATTATTGGGCCATGTCTTTTTGGATTCATACAGGAGTCTGTTCAGGGCATATAGCTGGAAGTGGAATTGCTGAGTTGTCATATATGTATACATATATGTTTGTGTGTGTGTCTATATATATATATATATATATATGATTTTACAGCAACACAAAAATGAGTTAAGACACCATCCAATGAACACTAAGGGTTTATCTCGCATTACAGGATCTCAGAAGTTTTTGTGTAAATAGACTAGCACACTAGTTCTAGTAAATGTGCAGAACAGACCGGAACTGCTGGGTCCAACCTCTTTACTTTACAAAGGCAAAGGCTGAGTCCCAGAGAGTGTGGAGGTGAGAAGCTAACCTACGGACCCCCTGCAAATGAGGCGGGAGGGATTAGGTGTAGGTTTCCTGCAATCTGGTCTCCACTATTCCAGGAGACACTTTCTTTGTTTCAGTGAATAAGACATTCCAGTATGTGCTGCAAACAGTGCAAGCTTCAAGGTGCATGGGAGGTCTTGGTGCCTCCAGCTTCAGGAAAGCAATGAGAATTTTGAAAGCTTTCCCCATAATTAGTTCTTCACAACAAACTTAATTCACCTGCCTATAACACAGGCTAAACAATCAGTCCTAACTCCATTCCAAAAAAGTTTTAGTTGAGCATTTGCAGCCAAGTGCACAGGCTGACACATGCACTAACGGAGACGGAAGGCATCAGGTGCAGGACAGATGCCTGAACTTCGGCTTACACAAACTTGATTCCTAACTCAGCCTCTCACTGGCTGTATGATCCTGGACAACTTGTTTGACATCCAAGCCTCAAATTCCTCATCTAAAAATTGCGGATATAGGCTGGGTGCAGTGGCTCACGCCTGTAATCCCAGCACTTTGGGAAGCCGAGGTGGGCAGATCATGAGGTCAAGAGATCGAGACCATCCCAGCCAACATGGTGAAACCCCGTCTCTACTAAAAATAAAAAAATTAGCTGGATGTGGGTGGTGGTGCGTGCCTGTAGTCCCTGGTACTCAGGAGGCTGAGGCAGGAGAATCACTTGAACCCGGAGGCGGGGGTTGCAGTGAGCCGAGATCATGCCACTGCACTCCAGCCTGATGACAGAGTGAGACTCTGTCTTAAAAAAAAAAAAAAAAAAAAAGTGGATACAACTTGTACTTATCGTAAAGGTTTTTGAAAAGCAAATGAGTAAATACATTGAGGTGCTCAGAAGGGTCCTTAGACCATATGTATTTAAAAAATATTTAGGGTGCTTACTTAGTATTGGTGCAGGGTGAAATAAAGACAAGGCCCTAAATGTCAAATAAAAATCTCAGAAATGGGTGTGGTTTCCAGTCAGAGGGAGTGGTAGGTAAACATGCCAATCTAGAAGACAAAGAAGAGATAACCTACAGAGGCCCCTCACCTCAAGGGGCTTTTTGCGAAGGAGAAATACACACTCAGAGAACAATTCTAAACAAGGTCATACCCTCAGTGCTGGCTCCAGGCTGGGTCCCAAGGCTTTAGCAAGCACTTACTTATTTTGGGAACCATTTAAAGTCTCATTAGACAACCAGGGTCCCTAGAGGCACTTAGGGAGATGAGCCTCAAGGACATACATGTGCTGGAAATAGCACAGGCATGTGCAGTAACAAGCCCTGACCCACACCCTGCCTCTCCCAACTACGCCCCTGCAGATGCCTCACCAGTGACCTGACAGCTTCCTGGAGATTTGGCCCCCCTTAGGTTCTCAGACACTGTGTTTCCCAGTTCTTCCACAGCCCTGGCAGCTGCCCCTTGGGCTCTTTCTCCTGTCCCCTTGATGTTGAGTACCTACCCTCCATCCCCCACCCCTCACGGGCCTCACAGGCTGCTCATCTCTAAAATGGAGGCACCTATTATAGGATTAAATAAAAGCTCTGACACAACTTTGTTCAGTCCCCTTCTCTGGGATGTTGCCATTCCCAGGCAGCTGGGTTGAACACCCGGGCCCCACCCTTGAATCCTCTTCTTGTCCACCCACCACCGCCACCCACCAGGGTCAGGTCTTGTGCTCTACCAGCCGAGCCTCGCTCCCCCTCCTCTCTATCTATACCGCCAATGATGTAACGTTACCAAGACTGTTCTGCTCACATCCCCCAAAAATTTGCATTTACTCCCCAATGCTACTACAGAGAGCCTTAAAATGTTTTAGGCTTGTATTAAAGGCCTTCAGTGATCTAGCTCTAACCCACTCCAACTTGAATCTCCACCATGATCCTTTTCCCCCACCTGATTAAATCATTTCCTGGGTGGTACAACATAAAATAAGAATTCTGTATCCAAATAAGGTGATTAAACAAAGCTTAATAGGTTCGTATTGCGGGACTTCAGAACCTTTAATTCCTTAATATGCACTGTGGCTCTCCATTCTTTCCCTAAGTCTATTTGGATTTCTAGTACTTTTTTCATGGGGCTTGAGAAAAAAACCTAGGTCAATGTGTACTACACTGTCCCTCCCGCATGCCTACACAGTGTCCCAGTTAGGGCGTGCACAGGTGAGCCAGAGAGTGCTGCCATGGTGTACAGTCATAGCCACGTGAGGTATGTTTGCTGTGGTTCATTGCCACCACTGCGTGCAATCTCACTGGGACTGTAAAATGCCAAACAGAGCCAAGCAGCCTTTCTCAGCACACAAGTGAAAAACAAATAGCCAACAGCAATGCCACAGCAGGGCTGACAAAGGTGCTTCTCCCTTGACTGCCAGGACGGCCAGCTTTTCCCAGACTTCCTGTCCATCCATCATACAACCTTCCATTTAATTCCTTGAATGCTTCCCTTAGCCAGAGTTGGTTTCTGAGGCTTTTGAGTTCTTTAGGTCCCTGAGCAAAGCTAACTAAATCACCCTGGAGTAACGCAGCAGCTAGAGTCACCCCCTAGGTGCAGTACCTGTCCCGTCTGGAGTGGACCTCACAAAGGTGGGCAGCATCTTCACTGCTGCAGTGGGGTGGGTGGTGGCTCCAAGCCCTTTCTCCATCTCCTTGCGGAACCGCTTAGAAATCTCCAAAAGGGTCTCATCAGAGAGGCGCATGTGGTAGAGATACTGGTCAACCTGAAGGAAGGAAGACAAGAGCAGAGACCCACAGGTTAAATAAATTATGGCATAGGTCTATGTCATGGAACACCACTCAGTCCTTCAAAAGAACAAAACCTGTTATGTACAGAAAGTTATTATTAAAGACCGCTAGTGGGAACCGATTTGATAGGACTTTGTCTTTAAAAAAAAATAAAATTATAAAAACAGATCTAATTTTTGGAGAATTGGTGCATACCAGGAGAAAGGCCTATTAAGGCAGAGGAGAGTTCTTTGCAGAATGGTTGAGTCTGAAGGCCTGTGACAACATCGCTGGAGCCAGGGTTCATTACCCTCATCTCTTGTTCCCCCAGCACCTGACACGTCCAGTCACATCAATCCCAGTGCCCCTCACCCTAGGCGAAGTAGCCATTGCCTTTTTTCTGGATTCCTACAGTCCCAGTTCCGCTTTTACCTCTTCCACCCACTTCCACACCCAGCCAGAGTCTGCTGATCCCCGGCTTAAAACCTTTCAATGGCTTTCCGTTGGAACAAAACTCAAAATTCTTTCGAGGCCCCACATTATGGGGCCTCTAGCCACCTCTTAATCTTTTTTTTTTTTTTTTGGACAGGGTGTCACTGGTTGTCCAGGCTGGAGTGCAGTGATGAGATCTCAGCCAGGCTCAGGTGATCCTCCCACCTCAGCCTCCTGAGTAGCTGGGACTACAGGCACATGCCACCATGCCGAGCTAATTTCCTGGGGTGTTTTTGGGGGGGGCGCGGGGGAGGACAGAGTCTCACCCTGTTGCCCAGGCTGGAGTGCAGTGGTGCAATCTTGGCTCACTGCAACCTCCGCCTCCTGGGTTCAAGAGACTCTCATGCCTCATACTCCCGAGTAGCTGGGATTACACAGGTACGCCACCACACCCAGCTAATTTTTGTATTTTTAGCAGAGACACGGTTTCACGATGTTATCCAGGCTGGTCTCAAACTCCTGGAATGAAGCAATCCACCCACCTTGGCCTCCCAAGTTCCTGGGATTAAAAGGGTGAGCCACCATGCCAGCCCCACCTCCTAATCTCATTGTAAGGTCTGCACTCTGTGTAGATTCTCTCCCTGGTTCAGTTCCCCAACTTCCCCAATTTGCCCATCCCTGCCTTGAAGCTCATACACACAGGCCCCCCAAGTGTATGCCCTGCCAATCTCCTACCACTCCTTCAGGCCTCTCTCCACAAAGGCCTCTTCTCATCCTCCAGATCACAACCATCAGGCTTCCCTGTTCTTCTAAGAGCTTGAGCTTTTCCCCTCACAACGCCATCCACAATTTGGAACTAAATATTTATTAGGGTCCAAATCATAAGCACCAAATGCTAGAATAACAATGTCTAATTGTTCACCTTTGCATACCTGGAGGCTGGCACAGCACCTGACACAATGCAGAGGCTCTGTGTAAATGATAATGCAGCCTCTGTGCTCAGGTGGAGGCAACTCTCCTAATTCTTTCACTGATCCTGTTTCCAACATAAATTCACATGAACTTCTCCCAGATTTAATACCAGGAGAATGAGAATAACTCTCTCACTTGCTTTTTTGGTTATTTTTTTTTTAATCTTTTATTTTATTTATTTATTTTTGAGACAGGGTCTTGCTGTATTGCCCAGCTGATTTCCAACTCGTGGAATCTACCTCAGTCTCCAGGGCTGTGTTTTCCTGGATGTGACCTCACATTGGCCTCTGGTCTGGGTCCACTGGTCTTGTCAACTCAGCTAGATGACTGCCCCCTGCCTACTTGGATACAGCAGGATCCATACAGGTCAAACAGCATTGCAGTGAATACAGGCTGGCGGTATCCATTAAAAAGCCACCTTCTATTCCAGTCACTTCCCAATGCAGACATGAAGGGTAGACAGTGGAGAGCGAGGCCCACAGGGGTGACTGAGCAAGTCAGGGGGCAGCAGACGTGTCTCTGAACATTGTCATGAGTATGACACATGACAAAGACGCTCCCGCCTCACTACTTTCCCAAAGAGAAGAGAGGCCCAGAAGCCTCACTAATGCTCCCCCTACCATAGAAGGCTCCAGGTGTTTGCAAAGAGCACAGGAATTCCTGCGCTGAGGAGCTGAGCCTGTCCCACCTGATTAAAAGGTCCCGTCATCACGTCCAGAAGCATGAGGTTATATACACAAAAGAGCAAACTCTACAGCAGCTAATCTTAGTTTATCTTCGATGTTTAAACTGCTTCAAAACTTGTTGGAACTCCAATCAGACACTTCTCATCCTTAACCCTAGAAGAATCGAGTTAAACAGTCACCATTTACACATGTTGCCTTTTGCCCAACAGAAAATCATCTTCCACATGTTCAATGACAGATGAAAACAGTAGTGGTGACAGTTACAGCAGCTAACATTCTTTAAGCATTTCTCACCTGTCAGGCACCATCCTCCAGCTTTACTGACCTGTTCTCCATTGTCTTCGTAAAACTTCTGTACCCCGATTTGGCAGGTCACTTGGGTGATGAGGGGGCATAGCTGAGATTCCACAGAGGTCAGTCTGGCCCCAACATCAGGCCCCCAGGACAGCCACCTTCGCCTGTCCTGTGGGCCCCTCTTAGTGTAGATGGGCACTCCCTGCCTGCCCTGTTGTTCTTGGATGACCCCGGGACCTTAGTTTCCTCTCTATCCCAAGAGGAGACTAAGACAGAGGATATGAAACAGCTGTGAAAAATGCCCAGGCCAGTAGCTTGGCCCAAACTTCCCCTCTTTCACATCGGAGCTTTTTGAACTCTCAAAACTTGAGAACAGATGGCACCAGGGCATGATGATGTATTCACCCAGCTTATTAGGGCCACTCAGGAAGGGATAATAATTAATCACTTGATGCTACAGCTTCCTAAACACACCAGTGGAGCCCACCCAGCCATGGTGGGCACTGCTGTGTTGGTAGCCAAGGGAAGCAGAAGTCAGAATCAAGAAGCAGCCACCATACAAAGGCGATTTTCCTGGATTGGGAAGGAGATGAATACAGTTTTCAGAATCTTGCCAACTTTCACCCACAGTGCAGTCAGTGGGAGGCAGCACCAGGCCCAAAGTCAGAGAAAGCCAAGCAGGAGACAGCAGATGTACACAGAGCAGTGGGACTACAGCTGAAAAGTATTTACCCTTAGAAAGAAAAGGCTCTCGGCGTAACTAGTTCAAAATCCCACTAAACGTAGTATTCGAGTTTGTGTAGTTTGTCTCTCCTCTTCCAATAGTCATCTGGCCTAGGTTTGAATACTTCCAAGTGTGAGAGGCTCGCTATCTCTCTAAACTCCATTGTTGATCAGCTCTACTTGTTTCAAAGATTTTCCTCAATCAAAGATAAATCTGCTTTCGGACACTTCTGCCTAATCTCCATTCCGCCACTTGTGATGAGTTTCCAAACTTGCTGCACATCAGAATCATATGAGGAGCTTTTAAAGAAAAACAGTGAGAATTCCAAGGATCCACTCCAGATTAATCAAATGACACCTGAAGGGCTGGGGCTCAAACACCTTCCCCCCTCCTCTAGCAGGCTTCCAATATGCCAATAATGTGATTGTCTTTGGCCCTGTTCTGGTCAACACTGCGTACCACTTTCCTGCCTGGGGTCTTTAAGAGTCGGTGGTTAAAATATTAGGCCAAGTGTGTCCTTGTGAAGTAATCCTGAGTTGATCTAGCCTGCTGGGAGTTGGGAAGATAAACCCTGTATTTGTTGTTAAAAGATGTAAGTTTCTGGAAACTATCAAAGCACTGATTCAGGTCAACCCTTGATTTGTAGCTCGTGGTGGTAAAGGGAGGGCTCTGGCATCAGAAATACCAGTATGCAAATAACCCTAGTGGCAGCGTTCGTACAGGTGTGCGACATTAGAGGACTCACTCTTCATCTGAACCCTAGCTTCCTCGCTACAAAACAGGATGAATAGCCCCACACAACAGAGTCATCACATAATTGTGGGGACAAGAGTTCTCTATCACCCCCCCTTTCCTTCTACCCCTTCTCTTTCTTCTAAGGCTTCTCTCCACCCAGGGGCACCTTCAGGCAATCATGGGCATTTCTCAACCCTACTTAGTCACAAAGCAGAGGCTGTTTCCCCAAACTGTTCCTTCTCTTTCTGAGATGGGCGTGGACGAGGCTGCTTCTCTTTAAATCTCTATCTGGGAGAGAGGAGGAAAGGAGGAGGGGGCATTCCAGGCTGGGGAATCAGAGGCAGGCCAGAGCAAAGCCTGGCTGAGGAACGGGTTACCTTCCTGTCTGCCAACCTGTCAGCCCAGGAAGTGAGGGTGTATGTTAGACAGAGATAGCACTGTTAGTTGATATCTCTTCAGCAAGAGTGAGATTAGAGCTTCCTCATTAGGTAACTTTGGTCAGTTTCAGTTTTTCCCATAACATACTGGTCTGACATGCCCGCTTCCTCTACAGAATTAGGGATAGTGTCAGGGGAAGTCCTAAAGAGAAATTAACCCTATAGTCTTTATGAAATAAGACAATACCCAAAATGAGAAGCCATTAATACCCATCCCCTTAAGTACCTGCATTTTCCTCCAGATCAGCACTAAAAAAAGGAGAGGAAATTGCGTCACTGTCACGAAGCAAGAAATGGAGAGAACAAAAGGTGACACTCACAGTGGCTCCACTTTGAAGTATGCAGTGAGCAGGGTGGGCCAGACACAGTCCTGGCCAGGTATGGGGAAGCCCAGGAAGGAAAGGCTTGGAGGTGAGTGCAAGAAAGGTATTTCAGAGAAACCAAGGCCCATCAGGGAGCAGCCTCAACCAAGGTCACACAGTTGAGACTAGAATCTGGATCACCCAGATGAACGTCAACCCTTCTGGTCCAGAAGCTCCCATCTCATTCTGCAGGCCCAGTGCAACTGAAAGACTGGGTGCCACTGCCTGGATCCTGAGCCCACCCTATCTGGTTCCTGTGGGAAATTGGCCCTGATCAAATTTTTACATCCAGAAGACAGCGATATTTCAATCTTGAGTTTTTATATAAAGTACTACAGATCCTGCCTTGAGTACCTCAAAGGGTTTAAAAGGGAAGTGTAGAAGAAACGAAACCTTAAATTTCAATGTCTGAGTCTGTAAGATCAGTATCACTCAATCCCTGAATCCTGACTACTGTTGCGACCCCACCATCTCTCATGTTATGGCATTTATGAAACAGCAATTACATGCAAAGGACTACAGTGCATAGAAACATAATTTTACAAGAAATTAATTCTGGAAATGAATAGTGGTGGTAGCTGCACAGCAATGTCAATAATACACTTAATGCCACTAAATTGTACACTTAAAATGGTTAAAATGGTAAATTCTGTGATGATTATTTTATCACAATTTTTAAACATTTTAAGAAATCAAGATCCCTGCTCTCTAGGACTTTATATCAAAGAAGCTGGCTCATATTATAGACCAATGAGTGCCTCTAGAATGCGTGGAGAGATTAATCTTGTCAGATAAGAACATGGAGCATAATACAAGGCAGCCTGTGGAAAGTGTCACAGATTTAAGTGGCCTGAGAGACTGGCAATCAAAGGGGACAGTTTTGGAGCTCAGCCAGCTCAGCAGATAAATGCTGACCTAGAGACAGCAGTGTGAAAAAGGCTCAGGAGGCATGGGCAAGCCCAAGACCCAGGAAAATTATGAATTCCAGGAACAGAAAGCTCCTTACCTTTACAACCTTACATTAGCTCCCCATGAAATATGTCATAGGTTTAATTCTATCATTTTTAATCAAGGGCTCACAGGAAGGAAAGACTATAAAGACCACTGTGCTGTGTAAAGCTGCTGTGTTGTTCACTAACGCTTCCCTAGCCACTCAGTCCCCAGAATGGTTTAACGTTAGGAGAAAGTGTAGCTGCCCAGATACATTGTGCTTCCTGTTTTAGGCCGATGGGATGAAAATGACTGACTCAAGGAGAGTTATCCTTTTGGCCTTGACTGTCAGAAAGCTTGGAGCTCCATCAAGTTTGTTTAATTTTAGAGACAGGGTCTTGCTCTGTTGCCCAGGCTGGAGTGCAGTGATGCAATCATGGTTCACTGCAGCCTCAAACTCCTGGGCGTGTGATCCTTCCGCTGCAGCCTCCCAAGTAGCTAAAGCTACAGCTCTGAACCCTTGTACTCAGCTGATTTTTTAATTTTATTTTTCTATAGAGACAGGGTCTCACTGTGTTGCCCAGACTGGTCTCAAACTCCCGGCCTTAAATAATCCTTCCACCTTGGCCTCCCAAAGTTCTGGGATTACAGGCATGAGCCACCGTACCTAGCCTGTTAAGTTTTTCGGAATCATCTCTGCCCGTTTGATGACTCTTGTTCTAGAAATCTTTTTACTGAAAGCTGAACCAAATCACCAAATCCTTTTAGTAAGCAGGCAGAAAATACATAATACATGAAGAAGCACATGTTCATCAGTCATATCTACAGAGCACACCTTCCTGGTATAGAGGTGAATTCAAGTGATCAAATAGGATAAGAAAGTTACTCCACAAGCATAGAAGCTTCAAAGCAAAGGATGCAGGATGCTTGGGGCAAAGCTGAACTTTTTCTCTCCAGTCTTGGGATATTTCTAATTTAATGTCTAGAACCATCTCTCCAGGAAGTCCTAGATGACCACAGCTAAAAATCCTACCCTTTAGCTTCTAGACCCTTGAAGACCAACTAATTGAACTTCACCTTTCTTAACATGCATGTTCTTGTCCTGAAGATACAATCAGGTCATCTATATATTAGGTCAACACTCCTACTTGGCCCCTTTGACAGAAACTTAGAAATGACCATACCTTCTGGAAGTCAAGGGCCTTATGACTACTCTTGTCTGCTTTAAATCAACCACAGTCAAAACAGGGTGGTGGGATGGGCACAGTGGCTCACACCAGTAATCTCAACACTTTGGGAAGCTGAGGCGGGAGGACCACTTGAAGCCAGGAGGTCAAGGTTGTCGGGAGCCAAGATTGTACCACTGCACTCCACCCTGGGCAACAGTGAAAGACTCTGTCTTTTAAAAACAGACAAACAAACCAGAGTGGTGCAGGAGATAGCACACAGCAACAAGAATGCACCGCCTACCACCACATGCAACCACATAGATGAATCTCAAAATACAGTAAAATGCTGGGTGAAAAATGCCAGACACCAAAGGCATCTTTTATATGCTATATGAGTCTATTTACATTAAGTACAAAAACAGACCTATACTGTCAGTCAGGACAATGATTACTCTTGGTGGTGGTAGTGGGTGGGAGAACATGGGGCTGGTTCAGGTAATGATCTGTTACAGGATCTGGATGGTGATTACCCGCTGCGTTCAGTTTCCCATGTGCATTATCCTTTATTTCAAAAGACACTGGAAGAAAAAAAAGGCAGGTGGCACTGACTTGGCCCTAAGTTTATCCACTACACACGGTCAAGGAGCCAAAGAAGATTAAAGAGGTCAAAAGACGCCAAAGAGAGATCCAACTTTTAAATCTGGCCACACAAAGCCTTCCACCAACTGTGCTGACACATGCTTGCAACTTAATTTCAAAAGAATTTCATATTTTTGCATTATTCCTTTGCCAGTGTTTTACCACAAATCTCCGACAAGAAAACTGAGGCTTGAAGAAGCTTCCTGAAACCACAGGCCTAGTCCCCGGAAGGCCCACAGCATACGGTGACCAGCCGAGTAAGTGCCCTAACCTAGGGCACAAGTGTGCCCATTGGGGAAAGCCGCGCAACTGCTGTCAGTGACCTCATTAATAATAATGCCCTCACAGACTCCCCTGGGGAAGGCCAGGGCTGTACATAGAGCAGCCAGTTTATTGTATAAAGTTGCCAGGGCAGAGACAGATGTTTCTGATTTAAAAAAAAAAAAAAGAAGATGAGCCGGACGGGGGGAAGACACACAGCAGAACATGGATTCTGTAAGTCTCCTGTCCTCTGAAAGCCCACTGACTGAAACTGACAAATCTGCTACGCCACTTCTTCAGATGGGACAAGGAGCTTATCCTCGCTGGGGTAGCCATGCCACCTCAGGCCAATGCCAGCTCTGACGCACCACAGACTCATAAGCCCGGGACAGCGGGTAAGTGTAGAGCTGACCAGGGAGGCATATGGGCCACTCCTCCAGGATCCTGTTGCAGCGCTGTGAGTCACAGAGCTTCCTGTTCTTCCAGTTCTCACTCTCAGCTGCATCAAGTTACAGCCACACAGACCTTAGGTAGCAGCATACAGTGCTGTCTGGGATCCAGGAGATGAGCATTTGACACACCCAGCCCTGGGTCCTCCTGTCCTCAGACATTCTGTTCCAACTACAGGGCAGCAGTGCAAAGGGGGAATATGTCCCATATGCATGTGACCATGGCACAGTTCACCTGCCAACAGACATTGACTGAGCGCCAAGTTGAGTGTGCCAGGGCTGGGCCCTGAGGATACTGGGATAAAGGAGACACCAGCCTCTGCCAGCAAGGGGCTCAGTCTATTGGCAAGAGACGGATCGGTTAACAAGTAATTACAAACTGACAGTAAGGGCAAACAGTGGGTAGTTTCTTTTACTGTAATAAAATATAGATTTACAGTCACTTAAATCACATACATTAATGTGAATCTGAGAAGTGTTTATCTTGAAAAGGTTAGAAATTTGTACGTGTTGGCCCCACTGCCCAGAATGTCTCCTCCCCTTGTCTAACAAATTCCCACTTACCCTCCATAGCCCAGCACAATTGGCCTCTCTCCAGTCATATCGGCAGCTATCTCAATACTGGAGATATAATAGGTGCTCAAGAAACCTTCGTTATAGTTATACACAAGGGGCTATGGGAACACCAAAGAGAAAAGTTGGAAAAGCAACTTGGTGAAGGGGAAGAGCAGACTACTCCTGACTGACCAGGTGCTCTGTGTCGGACCTTGCTCTTCAGGCCTGCACAGGATCCTGACAGTAGCATGGTTTCCTCCCACTCTACCTGGCTAACCTGCCTAGGATGCTAGCTAGGTCCCCTAGAGGTCAGACTCCACCTACCCCTGGACAGCCGCAGGCCAGGGACCAGAATCTGCCCCTGAGCCTCTTGCCCCACATCTGATCTCCCCACTCCTGTCTGCTGCCAGCGGTCCACCTGCTGGACCAAATGCCTTTGGGTCTGTCCCAGTCTGCCCCATCCACCCCAAGACACACCCACCACAGGCAAGGTACCCACACTTCCCTGCTTACCCAAGACAATCTCAGTTTACACCTGTGGTCATGGCATAACTATTGATAGTGCTTTCTTCTATTCTCAAAAGTGGCCCAATTTGGACACTTAATTAGATCATACCCCTAGATACAACTCACTAAGTAAATCCTGCCTTTGCTCTTGGGAAACTTGACACCTAAAACGATGTTTTAAAAAAGAAAAAAAAACATGATGGGGATCAAGAAACTGGGTTCCAGAGCTGGGGCTTATCCTATGTAAGTAAGCTTGGGCTGGTCCCTTAGTACTCATCACCTGGTTTCCTTAACTGTAAAATGAAGGGTTTGTTGGAACTACATGGTCCCAAAGGTCCCTTCCCAAATGACACCTGACTCATAACCCCATGAAACTGAAACATAATTTACCATCTCCAGTTGTCCCAGCAGATTTGTGCTAGAGGTTGAGGGCACTAGCTCTGGAGTCAGGTTGCCTGGGTCTGGATTCTGGCTTGCCCTGGGGCGAGGTTCTGTCCTTTTCTGTGCCTGGTCTCTTCATCTGAATAATAGATAATAACAGGGCCTACCTGGAGGGCAGCTTAAGGGCAGCCTGAGTTACTACACACAGAGCTGATAAGAGGCTACAGGGCTTCACGGAGGTTGAGACAGGAAAATTTGGAAGGAAGCAGGAAGAGGAAGTCCCTCAAATGGGAAAGAAGGAAAAGTGGCAGCTTCGAATGCCCTCATTTAACCCTAACTAAAGCTGTCAGATGGTTCATCTGGCTTTATTCCTTCATAACACAATATGGAGATACCAGAAGGAAGGGATTGGGAAAAAGACCTCCAGGCATCCAGGGCAGAAATAGTGGAGAAGCAGGAAAGCTGGGTGGGTGGGAGGTGGGTGGGCCCCAAGGGCTTCCGGAACCAGGTTCTCAGAGCCTGACACACTCTTCTGGTTAACACTGAGATAAGATTTAACTAAGGTGAGAAAGAATGTCTGGGAAATGCTTTGCAATCCATCAGCAAACAAAATGAGTGACTACCCCTAAAAGAAGGTGGTATTTTAGGGGAAATGAGATTCTCTGTTCACAGGAACAGGACCAACACTCCTGACTCCTGACCTGTTCAAGAGGTGGGATGGAGGGAATGGGTCCACATGCAGAATCCCCTGGGGCTTTGTCAAGGACCCAGGACACCCTGGGTTCAGCAAGAGGGGACACACTCAAGAGCCCAGGGTCTGTATATGAGGGGCCAAGAGCTGTCTGCCAAAGCCCAAGATGGCCAGGGAACCTCACCCAATCTGCCAAAAGTATGTGGGAATGGCATTCCCTTCAGTGAAACTCCAGGGGTCGGTGGGGCCAAACCTATCATGGTGGGTCCTGTGACTCTTCAGCACAGGGCACTGCAAATGATTTCCCCTTGGAAAGCCAGGGTCTGGGAGAGATATGAGGATGGGCAAACAAGTATTTAACTAAAGGCAAACTACACGACAGAAGAAAACAAAATCCCAAGTAAGCAGCCTCAGCAACTGCCCTCTGAAGCCTCTGCTCTTCTCTGGGTTAGTTACTGGGGGAAGAGAGGCTAGGTTTCTCCAGCGAAAAAAATCTGGAACTAACACTGTGATCATTCAGCACAGCTGTGTCTCCCGCAGCATCTCAAGGATGCTTCAACCTGAGGTGCACCAACGTGTCAGGCATCCCAGAGACCCCGAATGGGGATGCCACCTCCCTAAAGGACCAGAAGAAAAGCAATTTAGAGGAAGAGCTTAAGGATGGATCTCCCATACCCAGGAAAGAGAAGGTTTTAGAAACCTCTACAAAGGGGTAGTGTAGGGAGGACGTATCCTTCTTCCCTGGCTTCAGGAACTTTCTATTCTTCTGCCTTCTCTGTCCTCTGATTCAATCCAACATCAGACAGAGACACAAATGAGCCCAACACCACTTACTCTAAAAGAAGCTCTTGGGAATTATCCAGGGTAAAGCAGGGCCTCTTTTTACTCCTGTCCAGGAAGACAGTGCAGTGGGACGTCTCTAAGAGCGTGTCTCTCATGTACAGATGCTCCTCAACTTACAGTGAGGTTATGTCCCAATTAGTAAGTCAAAAATGCATTTCATACACCTAACCTACCACCAAACACAACACAATGCCTACTTTACAATAAAGTGTTGAAGATCTCATGTAATTTGCTGAATACTGTACTGAAAGTGCAAAACAGAATGGTTATAGGAATACTGAAAGCACAGGTTCTACTGAATGCATATCACTTTTGCACCATTGTGAAGTCAAAAAATCATTAAGTTCAACCATTGTTAAGTTGGGGACCATCTGTACCAACACTTAATACGTAAAGCATTGGCTATATGACAGGCAGTTCTCAGAGCTTCACACCTGGTAACCCTCTTTCTCTCTAATTCTTACAACTATTCTATCAAAGTGTTATCCAAACAATCCTTGCATTTTATAAGAAGAACAAACTGAGGCCTAGAGAGGTTGAATAACTGGCCCAAGCTCACACTTGTGTGTTATGCAGAGAGCCAGAGTTCAACCCTAGGGAGCCTGACTCCAGCTTATCAAACAGCCTCTCCCAGTAACTGTCAGGCTGTCCCTCAGTGAATGTCACTAGCTCCTCTCTCTCCTCTGCTCCCCGGCTCAAATGACTTCTGAGCTCCCATTCCACCGGCTCACATGCCTGTCTTGTTGGGAAGCCTGGCTCATGCCCAACCTCCATGGAAACTCCAGCAGCACCAGGGTGAGCATCTCCCAAGGACAACTAGTGGACTTCTCTTGCTGGCTTTCTGGAGAACTTGTATGCCCACATTTTTCTGGTTGAGAACACAGAAACAGCAACTAGCTCCTGCAAGGGACTGTGGGCATCTGCAGATTGCTGTGGAGACCTCATCTTAAGTTCATCTCTTGTAGAAGCCCATTTCCCACTATGATAGTTCCATGACATGGCACACTGTTGAGAACTCAGGGCTCTGGTCCCAACTGGGGCTACTAAGTTGCTGTATGACCATGAGCAATACACCTGAAAACTGAAGGGGGTGGGGGCATGGACCATGTTCTTCTAAAGCAGTTTCTCAATCTTGACACCGTAGACATTTTGGGCCAGGTAATTTTTTTGTTATGGGGAGCTATCTTGTGCATGGTGGGATATTCAGCAACATTCCTAGCCTCTGCTTACTAGATGTCAGTAACACACACTCACCCAAACCTTTGTGACAACCAAAAATGTCTCCAGACATTGCCACAGTCCACTGGGGTGGGGGGGGCAGGGGAGGGAATTACGTCTAGATGAAAACTACTACTCAAAAGGAAGAATTTTTTTAAAGACAGGCTTTGTCTCTGGAAATTTGAGTAAGGTGGAAATTCGTGCTCTTTCTGGATAGGCTGGGATAGCCCCTCACAGGAAAAAAAAAAAAAAAAAAAAAAAGTAGCTGTCCCAAAATGTCAATAGCACCAAAGCTGAGAATACTGCTTTAGAAATAAGCAGAAAGAGCCACTCCAGTGCAAGGAAGCATGGTGTGCAATGCACACAGTGTGATATGAAGACGTGTCCAGTAAGATGTGGGATTTAATTTGCCACATCCCAACTCCCACGGCTTTCGAAAGGCAAAGACAGACAACATACAGCGTTGGAAACAAACCAAACCTCCTGACTTCAAAGCTCAATGATGAGAATGAGTAATATTTTATCAAGATTTGGTCTTTTAAACCGGAAGTATCTGAACAAAGGAAGCCAGTTTTCTGGGGCTCCAAGGTCTTTCAGTTCATCAGATCTCCGTGCTCCCATTGCCAACTGTGGTTTGTGTAGCTCTGATTCCCCCTGGAAAAGGACCTCCAATTGCCCAAACTCCCCAGGGTACTGGAAAAGTTCAACTTTGAAAAGCAATGTTAAAAAAAAACGTTGACTTTGGCTGAGCTCAGAGGGATGTTAATTCATTCAAAGGTAGAGAAAAAAGTACTTCTTAGGGCTCTCTGAAACAGAAGTTTGGCAATATAAAACAAAGGGGTGGTTAACAAAAGCTACAAAGTACTCCTACCACCATCAGTTGTCTTCTGAGCAGAGAAAGGGACAGAGTTAGGATACCAAGATGTTACAAATTGAACAAATTGAGTAAACTGAACCTGTCAGTGTCAGTTTGCCCAATCAAAATTAACAAAGACAAAAATAATCTTC